>JAASFY010000016.1:0-71710 GCA_023334035.1 Globisporangium okanoganense | reverse complement strand
CGTCTTGGAGGGAGCTGTAATCACTTTTGTTGAGGTCGAGCGCAGGAAATCCATCGAGTTCGTCCATTTCTCCCAGCTGAGAGTCGGCAGGTCTAGAGAGAAGCGCAGCTTTATCAGGCGATGATGAGCTGGTCTTTCCTTTCTTGAGGCTTTTCGCTCGCTGGAGGACTCGTCTATCTTGGTCTTTGTGCTTTTTTTCTTCTTCCAACGAACTGATCGTTCGCGATTTCCGAGATACAAACCAACACACACACGCAAGTATCGTAGTAGTAGCCGAGGCGCTCGCGCGATCCATTCGTCGTCGGGTCGATGCCTGGCTGAATAAAATAGCTTTTTTCTTCTCCTTCGGTCGCGGTTGAAGCACCGCTGCCGAAGTCATGATGCCATCGACAACGTGCTTAGATGCCCGCGGTGGAGATCTCTTCCTCTGGACGTGTCGCCACAACGCGCTCCGCCTTTGAGAATCGCTTCTGCGCAAACGCCATCCAGCGGCCTCGGACCTGCTTTTGGACATTTTCAACCGCAGACGTTAACCGGCGGGTGCGCGCGACGTCCGACTCGTGCACGTACACGATGTCGCTCTCACCAATCTTCACTGCGTTCAAACGCACCGTGTAGATCGCGTCCTCGGGTCGCAGGGCTTCCACTCGGCCCGTGCCAAACTTCGTCGTCACCTCCATACCCACAAGAGCCTTTGGGTAGAACTTGATCATGTCCGCATTCAGGTACGCCGTCGCCCCCCA
This sequence comes from Globisporangium okanoganense, assembly GCA_023334035.1. Taxonomy (NCBI): domain Eukaryota; phylum Oomycota; class Peronosporomycetes; order Pythiales; family Pythiaceae; genus Globisporangium; species Globisporangium okanoganense. Next base: position 70,967 of record JAASFY010000016.1, on the reverse strand, counting down.
CGTGAGCTGAACTTGCACCGTCTTCTGCATAGGGTCGAGCGCCGTGATGCAGCCAGAGCCGAACGCCGTGATCACACACTGGCCGTTGTAGTACTTGTTGGAGACGAAGTGGTACGTGGACGCCGAGATGCCCGAGGAAGTCGAGACGATCGTCTTGAGCGCAGTCGAGATGCCCTTTTGGATCACCGACGACGGCGCATTGCCGAGCGAGTTGCGTCGCGAACGAACGTAGCGCTGCACGTCGCCCTGTCGGATCCGGCACTCGTACTCGACCTCTCCGCCGATGCGAATCGCGTACATCTGGTCGTACGGGTCGTACCCGAGCACGCAGCCTTCGCCCGCGGAGGTCTGCACCCAGTCGCCCACGAGCGCTGGCACGGAGTAGTACTCGTCGTCGTCTCCAGACGTGAACAGCATCATCGGCGGTCGGCTCTGCAGCTGCACGGCCGTGATCCCATCGCTTTCACGCACTTCAAGCACGGTTCCGAGGCCAAACTTGGTCGAAACGATCGTCCCGGGCGTGAACGGCGCAAAATCGCTGTCCGAGAAGTCGCTCACGCTGCGCGAGTGCTGCTTCTTCATCGACAGCGTCGCGGCGGGGATCCCGAAGAGCATCTTGGAGCTGTTGAGCCCCGCGCGCGCGTACGAGAAGACGGTGGCGCGCAGCGGCGGCTGGTCCTGGTGCTCGTACGGGTCCAAGCTCGCGGTTTTGAGCGTGCGGACGTGCCTCATGGACGGCGAGGACGCCGACACGGCGCTCTCGGTCTCGTCGCTCGACTGGTTGTCCGTGAGGTCGTCCAGGTCCACCTGCGAGCTCGTCGTGCGCGTGCGCTTGACGTTGGCGCCGAGGCTCTGCTTGAGCTCCAGCAGGTCGCTGCCCTCGCTGCTGCGGCCAGAGGCACTGTTCCGGACCCAGGACAGCGGCACATTGGTCACTGCGAGCGCCGATCGCATCTTGGTCGTCTCTCTCTCTTGAAGTTGTCTTGTACTGGCACCACACACACACGTTCGCTGTCGTGGAGCGCGTCGATCGAAATAATGGGAATGGCGATCGCAAATGGCGGGCGTTGAAGGGAAAGGTGCAAGCCAAGGAATTTTGTTTGAGTGTGTGTGAAAAAGTTGCCGGATCAGGGTGGTGTTCTCACAGGAGGAGTAAGAAAAGGGTGCTGGTTGTCCATTGAGGAAAGAAAAGAGGGACACACACTTTGGACAAGAGAAGAGCCGCTGGTCCTTTTTCAGGCTGACAGTCAAACGAGTTCTGCCAAATCTACAAAAGCAACAAAGGAAGGTCTCTCTGGTGCATGGCATGCTGCTGCTGTTTGTGTGACTGGCTAAACACGAGCGCAAACCGAGTGAGTCTCTTTGAATGACAACCCTCAATGTTGGCTACTTTTTCATTTGAAGTTTGTTCGCAAAAGTGGCCGTTTCAGATTTTGAAGGAGATAGCGGACGAATAGGTACACTCGCCACTTTTAGCCTGAGAAAATGGACTGAAAGGCTGGTATGTTGAGATAAATATGTATACGATTTTTTTTACCGACTTGCGAGCTTTAAGGATCTCCAAATGTTCGAAAATGTGCAGAAAACTGAGACTGTATGCAAAATTTGATGCTAAACTTTGGAACTGAAGCTTTGCAAAGGAATCTGATGACTTTTGTATGGGTTTGAGTATGCTTGCAAAATTCTCCAACATTTTTGCGTTTTGGTCGAGATTCCTCAGCTCCCGATGTTTTTCAAGGGGGATGCGTCAGAGAGTGCGTGCGCAATGTTTCCCGTTTATCGGCATCACCAAAAATACGTATTTTAATAGTTTATTCTATTTTAAGTTGAGCAAATGTATAAGTATTTTATTTTCGCAATACAGAACAGCATCACATTTTCCAACTTATATAATCTGACGTCTTTGCTCCATCTGAACATCTGAACACCCTTTTTTGGAGTCAAATCTTGATGTGGGTAGGTTTCGCGTCAGAAAGTCGTCCAATTAGAGAGAGCTGATGAAAAAGATGTGACGTGATATCTTCAGCTGCCCAAAATCAATTTGTTTTGAAAAGTGGCCAATTATATCCGACAAATTTCTCAAATATAGAAGAGCTAGCTAAAAAGCAAATAAAGTTGGACACATTATGATCGATTTAGCCCTAGCGGTGTGAACTGAATGCTGAGTGGCCGGAGCGCGGCTGACTTGTCCAACTTTCTGGGAGGTCGACGTTGAAGGCCACCACACCTGCACTTTTCAGGCTGCGCGCGTGATCTGTTTTGTCCCCCGATTGCTCGACAACATAGGCATTCCAGCCCTCTGAAGCAAGACTTGCGCGAGGCAAAACAGCATACTCGCGGCGCTTGTGTCGTCCCGAGTGGCGATTGGTGGGGGCGATTGGATGGACGTGGCCACCAATCACTCTGACGTGTACGCATGCGACGCAGCAATCGTGCGCCCCTGACGCCATTTTCAGTTGCAGCATGGCAGTTTGTGCAGCCAAGTACACTGCAAGCAAGCATTTCGTTGTGAGTGAACACCCTTCGAGCGCATGCAAAGAGCAGATCATGATAGCGACGATTCAAGATTTGCTACGAATCGTATTTAGCTCAAAACAAACAGTTCGACAGTCTAATCCCTCATACTGTTATACCCCTTCAAATGTGCTCAGAGTGATATCTAACTTGGGAGTTTCGACTCGAAACGCGGTTCGATTGGCCATAAATGCGCAGCTGATTGTGAAATCAAGTTTTGCTTGCGTTCCAACGCTTCGATTAGTCAAAAAGAAAACAGATTCTTTGAAATTCCTAACCTAAACATCAAAATCAGTACATGTTGCCTTTAATTTCACCAAATACAGTAGACTTACCATGGAAACACTCAATGCGACTCAAAATGTACTGTAATAATTTTGCTCTTGTTCGAGCAACACGAATCAGCCAATCAGCAGCCGCTCTTTTTTTCTCTCGCTCTTTTTTGTCTGTGTGGGACTGTGCGTGGAAAGAGAAGCGCGACCATCACTCACACTTGCATGGCCCACGGAGTGGTTGTCCTGCAGCCTGAAACCAGCGCGCAACCGCAAGCAGGATAACAAGCCAAGTCCAAGCATGAGTCGAAACCCGTGGGGCAGTCCTGTGGCCGCGGCCGCGGCGCGTGGCGGAGGAGCCGGTGGCGTGAACCTATTCGACGTCATGGACGAGGAGCTCGCGGCCAAGCTGCAGCGCGAGGAGGATGAGCAGTTCGAGCTGGAGATCGCCGGCCGCTTCGGCGACGACCGCCAGGTCGGCTGGTGCTTCGTCGAGGTGCCGAGCGCCGCGGACTGCGAGTACGGCGTCATGAGCGTCATCCAGCAGGAGGTCCCGAGAGACGAGCGGCCCTCGGGTGAGGACGACCCGGACTACACGTTCGCGCTTGAGCTGCAAGCACAGGAGGCCGAGGAGTACGACCGGCTACGGCGCCAGGAGGAGGCGTCCATGGAGCGCATCCGCGTGATCCAGCAGGAGCACCCGCAGCGGGAGGAGATCCGCAAGACGCTGCTGCAGAAGTTCTACCACAGCGCCAGCCGGCTGAGTCTGTCGGACGACCAGGAGAGTCAGCATGCTGATGGCGATGGGCTTGCAGACGTCGGAGCAAGTAGCGGCAGTGCTGCTGCTGTTGCTGTTGCTGCGAGCGATGCAGAGGACCAGGTGGACGAGAGCGAGAAAGAGGACAGTCATGGACAGAGTCTTCGCGTACTACCGCACGTGACACAGCAGCCTCTCGCTGCAGGCCACGTCGACCGCGTGCATCTTCGAGACCTCGACATCCACCGCGGCATTTACATCGATGGGGACGATCTGAGTTTGCCCAGGAAGAAGATCAGTTCGCTGAGTCAGACGCTCAAGCACGCCGACCGGAAGCAGCGGTCTTACCACCACAGCTACCATCGCCGACCCAAGACGCACGGAGACCAGACGACCGAGACGACGTAGTCGGGTTTCTCGTGTGGTGCTGACGAGTACGAGGCGACGCGTGTCCAAGGAGAAAGAGATGGAAGGCGACGAGGGCGCGTCGGTCACTTTGTTTGTCAACGTCGAGGGAGTACAGTAACGATGCTTTCAAGCGGGGATGGTACAGCAGGCAGAGAGAGGGGGAGCAGCGTCACCACCAACAACAACAACAGGTAGGAAGGACGGGCGGCGAACGTTCGCCCGTCCACATCATCTTGCTCATTAGGAGGAAGCAAAACGAAACAAACAAATCGCGCGCGCTAATCAGTAATACTGTCCCCCATGGGGGGACTATTTGGGAGCTCGAGATTCCAATTGGCGATTGGAGGAAAATAGAAGACTGTAGCGAATAAAAACATAGAGGTATCATAATAAAAGTAAACTGGAGTTTTTCAAATCGTTTTGAGTATTTTCGAGTGTGAACAACGATTCGTTACTCGGTTCAATTTAAATGTTGAGGCTATTTCATGCCTCGTAAAACAGGCAGTATTAGGTTTTACAGGAGAAACACTCCGGGTGATCCATTCGTGGTGCTACAGTTTCCAGGCACGCCGCTCTCGACCACCATCGCAACGCTGGAGCCGCCGGACGTACGTGCACGCCAACAAACCACCAATGATCACACTTGCAGCCATCTTCTCTATCTATTCATGTGGCTATGCCTGCTAACGCCCCTCTCTCTCTCGTTCTTCCAGGCCACGCCACGCGCAGATCCCTCCGTCGTAAGGCGGTGAACGATCCGCCCACAATAGTACTGAGTTCGACCATTGATTGCGCCATCGCGTAGGAATTTCATTCAAGATGCTGCGTGACGACGAAGAAGAAGAGAAACTGCAGGCTGCTCCCCCTTTGCCACCACCAGGCAGCGACGACGACTGGGAGACCCAGGACGACCCGAGCGCGCGCGCCATGGCCGCACTCAGCGTGGACGCCGCAGCGCAGGCCATGGGGAAGATGCGCCTCATGCAGCCGCCACTGTCGTCGCAGGACGGAGACGTGTACGAGCGCGTGGTCTTTGACCCGAGCAACGCGCACGCGCAGCCCGTGAGCGCCGCGACGGCCAGCGCCGCCGCTGCCTCGGCGCTCGACGGCGGTCGCGGACCCATGGACCCCGTGCTGGTCGCGTGTCTCGAGAACCCGCGCGAGCGCCTGACGCTGCTCAAGTTCGAGGACCAGATCGTGCGCTTCCTCAAGAACCCGCGCGAGGCGCAGCTCGTGTTCCCGCCGCTGTCGTCGTACCACCGGCTGATCATCCACCGGCTCGCCGAACGCTGCTGCCTTGAGCACCAAACCGCAGAGTACAACCCGTATGCCGCTGGCAATGGCAATGGTGGCTATGACGGCAACTCCTCACGGGCCGTGACGCTCTTCAGGACCTCGCAGAGCATTGTGCCCAGCGTACTGCTCATCGACTTGTCCTCGGACCGACAGCAGTCGACGGCCACGCCTGCCACGGCCCCCAAGATTATGATGCGCAAGCGCGGTCCGCACCCGGGCGCGAACGGCGGGAAGAACCCTGGTGACGCGAAGAACGCCCAGCGATCCATGCAGGACCGGGAAAAGGCGTACGCGGAGGCGCGCGCGCGGATCTTTGGCGAAGACACCGCCGAGTCATCAAACTCGCCTTCTCCTGCTACTGTTGCACCAGCGAACGCGAGTCGAACTGGTATCGCCAGTGGCGAGTCATCATCGAGTGGTGCAAAGTTGCACAACAGCAACAACCAGCAGGCGGCCGGTCCCGACGGCAGCCGCGGCTTTGGTGGACGAGGAGGTGGAGGTCGAGGAGGAGGTGCTGTTGGACGGGGACCAGGAGGACCAGTACCAGTGAACAAGCCGCCCCAGCGCCAGGACATTTCGGATGACCAGGAGGACCAAACGGCTGCTAACGAAGAGAGCGTGGCGTCAACGACTGGTGCGCCACGCGCCGCGCAGAGCACAAAGAACTGGAAAGAGAGCAAGGTGCTCTGGCGAAACCGCGAGCAGGAGATGAACGACCCGGACTTCACGCGCAACCGCGATGCGTACCGTCCGTCGCGCAACAACAACAACAGCAACAGCAGCAGCCAATCCAACGAGTTCAGCCGATACCCCCAGCAGGTGGGGCGCTATCCGGCGCCACAGATGGACTACTACAACCAGCAGCAGCAGCAGCCGCCGCTCCCCGGCCGACGATTTCCACCTGGCGGAGAGTACAATAGAATAGACAACACGGGGATGATGCGTCCACCACCACCACCAGATCACTTCCGCAATGATGGTGGCTTCGCCATGAACGCTCCGCCGCCGCCACCACCGCCAGCTGGACCAGGAGCTGGGCGTGGCTACGGGTACAACAATTCGCCACACAGCCGCCAGTATCAGCACCACAGCAATCCGTCTCCAGTGCGCGGTGCTCGAAATGGCGGCGGGTACAATGATGACTTCCCACCGCTCGGCAAGTGAGACTTTGGGGACAACACTACAGCCACAGAATACGACCAAGAAAACGAAATTTTAAAACAATCAAACATCGTGAGTCACAGACCGCATCCCGTCCTCTGTCTTGTAGCGTTAATGGATCAGCATATGATGCTCTCTCTCTCTCTCTCTCTCTCGTTATTTGGCTCTTGTACTCCTCTCTTGCCTCAGGAATAATAAATAAGGTCTGCACAGTGTCGTCCAATGATGGACCTGACAGCATCGCAATTGCGCTTTTCCAAAACGCCCCAGCAACAACCAGCTCTTGATACTACTCGTTGCTCCTTCGGTATGAAAGTTGAAAAGCAGGGGGCTCGCCGCTTAATGCTACAAAGCAGACCAGGACATAGACAAATCGATTAGAGTGCACGAATGTCGACCAAGCCAGCTCAGCAAGGGCACCGCACCTTCTTTCCGCATCAACTTCTTGTCTTTGAGCTTCTTCTTCCGCTCGAGTTCCTACAATTTTCAACATACACAAGTGTTATTTAATAGTTAATCCATCCCCAATCGATACAACAATGTTGTATGGCAGCGCACTTTTTTCCGCCGCCACATGCTCAGGTATTTCTTCTCTATTGCCTGGTTCGCGTCTTCCTGGGCTGCTAACCACGGCTTCGCACTAAAAAAATACATGATGACATTGTCACACAATAACATTGTTAGACTGCATCAACAATGTTGTTGATAACCAACAAGTAATGAACGAACGTACCCTTGGAGAAAATTGCGCAGCACGCGCTTCGTCTCGTTGCTGCGACACGCGTGGTCGCGCACCATGAGCTGCAGATCGCGGATCTCGCTGCTCACTTGGTCGTCTTCTGGGCTCAGCATGCGCTTGTGGAGCTCTTCGTCGCTGCACTCGAGCAGCCCCGCGTCGCGCAATGCGCTTGTGACACCACTAGCTGACCAGTTTGGCTCTGTTTCACCTCTAGGAGCAGTAGTTACAGAGTTGCTCTTCTTCTTCTCCAAGTTTTTTCTGACAGTGGTCGAATTATCGCTCTTCATGCCATCAGTGTGCTCAGTTGGAAGCTCTGGTGGTGATAATGATGGTACCGACGCGTCCTCACTGGTGGTGATCTCTGCTATAACCGGTATCAGCGCAGCCACGAGTCTCTGTATCACACAGTAACAACAGCAGCAAGCGAAAGGTCAATAAACCAATATATAGCCAATAGTGGTGGCCGTCTTCACGTACCGCTTTGAGGAAATCGTCGGCGGTGGAGCCATCGCTCGCGCCTAATACGTGAGCGAGCAGCTTCTCTTTCGCGGCGCTGCTGGGTTTGTACAGCGCAAACTCGAGGTCCATCTCGTCGCTCTCATCTGGCGTCGACTCTTTGAGCAGCATAATGCAGTTGTTAGTTAGTAAAACGACTCATCAACAGACGTCAATATAACAGCACTACAAGCGCACCTTCTAATTGCAATGCGGCCTCGACGTCTTCAAGCGTCACGTCCTTAAAAATATCGTAAGCGGCTGCGTATTTCCACAAACCGACTGTCGTGCACGGCGTATCTGCAAATCGCAACCACACATACATAACGACACACAACACGTTGAGTATACACACATACACCGTAGAGCCACACATATAAACCACACACGATCATAACGCACCTGCTGCGAGATCGTCTTCGACCGCAGTGCCCATGGGATTCAGTGGGTTCGTCTTGTCACTGCCCGCCATACCAGGGAAGTTGTGCTGCACGAACTTGCTGCGCAGGCCCGCCGAGTTGGGCGATGTGGGGATCTCCTCCGGGTCCATCAGGCGGCCAATCGCGCCTGCAGCGAGCGCTGCTGTTGCTGCTTTGCTGCTGTTACCGGTCAACGCACCCGAGCCGTTGCCGTTCTCCACTGACTCGGGCAGTCCATAGTCCGTGAACAGCGTCGCTGTCGTGCCGTTCAGGAAATCCGTCACGTTGATCAGCTGGTCCTCGAGCTCCTTGAGCTTATGGTCAATATAGTTGCGTCCGCGCTTGAGCTCCTGCGCGATCTTGGCGACCGCGCTCTTCTTGGCGAACGCGAGCCCATCGGGCGCACTGGCAGTCTTCTTGGTCGCGGCGAAGAGCTCATGGCTGAGCCAGGGCGAGTTCAGCAGCGGCGGCGGCGCGGCTGGGGACGCAGCGCGCCCACGCGTTCTTGAATCCGCCATCGTAAGCACAGACACAGGCTGATACACACGCACACGCACACAGGGGACGTACGCGACGACGTTGCCTCGGAAAACGCTCGTGTGGGTGTGCCGCGTTGTTGTTGTTGTTTTGTGTGAGTCAGACTGGTATGTATAACCGGTAAGCGAGTTTAACAGTGGTGAAATTTCAGCAACTTCAGCAAATGAAGTGAAATTTCAAAAAACAGCCTCAAAACCGGTAAGCGAGTTTGACAATCAATACCGGTATTCTCAGAAAATGAGATGAAATTCAAAAACAACTTCCGGCGTTTTTGCAGGAATGTGAGCCGAATATTGCAGATGTAGTTTGGATTATAAGCTCCCATAATGGTACATAAAAACACAGAAATGGCTTGGTTTTCTGTGACCTGGTTTTTGTATGCTTTTGGGCCGCGCATGGTTCTGCACCCGTTCTCATTGGGCGAAACCCCATTGGAATGAGGACTTTTATAGCCTCTCGAGCTCCCTCGGTGTTACGAAATTAGGTTATTGTCTATAAATTAGCTTGGTAGTCTATATGTCTGGGTACCTTTGTCAGTTAAGTTAAAGTGAAGGATTTGTGAGACAGGTGCTGTGTGACGTTCATGAATTCCTTGTGTTTAATGACTTTGAATGAGCGTTGTCATTTGTGGTCTATCAGAGTCAACCTAGTTCGTTCACTTACCGAAGGTCAGCAACGCTTCAAGACGCTATACCCGTAGCATTCTAAGAGAAGAACCTGGAATAGGGTAACTGATGAATCCTTGCTCATGATTGGTCCGTATTTAACTTCGGGCAAGGAGTGATCTGTGCCGCTAGACTGTCAAGTAAAGCACACTTAAGATAGTGAGTATCTAGCAAAGAGCTATAGTTTTTTTAGTTTAGATACTGAACTGGTATTAATAGCTGTTTCCGAATTGACAGTCGTGAGATAAAGCGAGGTGTGCGCGATTTGGGCATGTCAGCAGTGTTAAGCTCATACTAATCTTTGGGTATGCCAGCAGTGGGTGACTTTCAAAAATCTATCAAATCAAATATCAAATTAAATTTAATAGACCTATCGAACCTGGATTTGATAGAGCGAGCAGCACCCACCCAAGCCAAAAACCAAGCAAAACAAAAAAATCAATCATGCGGCTCGTAGCGCTGGCGCTTACGATCGTACTACAGGACCGTAACCGACGTCGCAGGCACCGAACGACCGTTCTGCTGCGTCTCGTCGTCGTCACTGCTACCTGGCCAGACAGACTCGGCATGGTACGTCATGTACAAGGCTCAAGACCGAGCGACCATCTTGGCAATGGTGTCAATCCCGCCAGAAACATTTGATGTCTTGCTCGGTCATTTTGACAAGTACTACATCGTTAAGAGCGGGCCAGGTCGTCAGGGCAGGCCACCTCGAATTTCAAGCAAGCACGCTGTTCTTACCATGCTGCTACATTTCTACACAAACGCTGTTGATCACAAGACACTCATGGAACTGTTTGCTGTCCCCCTGGAACAATCTCGCGTGTGCTGAAGCGCGCAGAAGAAGCGCTCACGTCGTCACTACGAGAAATTCCTGCTGTTGAGATCTACTGGCCGTCGATCGAGACACAGCCCTTTTGGGCGGCGGCAACACAGGCGCGCGAGCCACTCGTAACAGGCGTGTTTGGTTTTGTCGATGGCAAGAACTTGCGCGTTCAGGAACAGACAAATGCTGAGCTGCAAAACGCTCATTAAAATGGTATAGGCTTATGCACATTTGTGTGTTGGATGTTACGCGAGCTGTTGATTAAATGCATGCTAACACTGTGTGCACACATGTCAACTAGGCTGGCCTCACGCATGCGGGCGATGATGAGCGTCGTGCGGGGCTTGAGTGCCACCACCGTGTCCAGCACCTGCTGCACGATCTGTATGCTCTCCCCGAGTCCAGCACGCTCGTGGCTTCGTCCAGCTGTTGGTGTCATTGCTCAAGCAACAGCAGGTGGCGGTGGTCATACGACTCAGCAGACATAGCTACGACGAGAGCTAATACACGTAGTGGCTTGGACGTAGTCGATCTGTCTGCATCACACTACCGCCAGTCAAATCAGCAGAACAAGACGTTCGTCCATCATCTGTGGACGATAGTGTCCTCCTGCGCTTCCTGGACTTCTTTGAGAGTACGAGCGGTCGCAGCCCACTCATTCGTTGGCTCGGGTAGAGCTACGCTGTACGTTGCCTGCTACCTGATGAAGCACATGCAGTTCGCGTCCCAAGAGGCGTTCGAATGGCTCCACTTGTGCTGCGTATCGGCTGCTCGTGATGCGTCAAGCCAAGACGATTGCGTTAGCAGCAGCAGCGAGTGAATCACGCAGGAAATCATTCGACTGCTCTGTGAGCACAGCACGTACATACACAGTCAATATCATTACATTGACATACATACACACAGCTAGCATTGTCGATTGGTATGTACTAAGTGTGTCCAACTTCTTTTCGAGTGACACGTCCTCCTTCTGATTTTGCTGCTGCATTGACGACGCGGATGAGCGCAAGACGAAGGACGTGGACGTGGGCATGTTGCTGGAGGTAAACGCGGCGGTTGCGAGTGTCGCGCCCTTCTGATTGGCCTACGTGAGCTTCTTGCGCGCGAACTCACGCAGCGTCGACGTCATGTCGTGTTTTTCTATAGGTTTACACATTTGTACCAAGAAGATGCAAACATAAGTATTGGTACAGTACCACACACAAAATTAACTCCACTCAAAAACTCTATCGGCATATCAAAAATTCATGTTGAATTCCAAAGAGCTCATTTCTGGTTCAACCCCGCCACCAAGCCAAGAATGTACATGCTGCGTCCGTCGTGTTTGTGGCCGCCGCTATGCTCGCGTGCCTCATGACTGCTCAGCTGCCGATTCTACAGCAGCCTCCTGGCTTCACTGTTGGCGGTAGTAGCATCGATCCAGGCGTGCAGCTCGAGACCCACATTGACTGGTGCGCCAAGCACTATCAAAACGTGGATGTACACACTCGCTATATTGCTCTATCGCGCGTTCGAACTTGCCACGGACTGTGGCAAACAACACCTCTCACCAACGAAGATTACAATTACTTCCAGCCAAAAAATAAATCCATGACGAAAACAAACGGCTACTTCAGCCTTCGACAACGACGAGCGCCACCTTTGACGAACTGGTCAAAAACGACGCGATACAAACGAACGAGCAAGAAACAGTCAAATATGTATACAAATCTCGTTCTCTCAACTCAAGTTGAACCCGATGCATCTGTCAATGACGAGATCGTATCCAATCTCGAATGCACCTACTTCACATCAGTGTACACGACTTGATTTCACTATGCACAGAATTTCCGACATTGCTTATAAATAACATAAATTTGTATATTGGACGAGCACAGATTTTAAATATCTTTTGAATTTACTTAAATACAGTATGCACAGAATACGATACCCACCATCGGCTATAGATTCGTTGAGCAAGCCAGAAAACACTACAGTATAAATACGCGAGTTGGCTCGCTGAAAGAGCAAAATACACAGATTTACTTAATCGATGCTTAAGCTTCCCCATTCCACCCAGCATCTCGTGAGCGCAGCGAACAAGTCTAATCAGCAAAAGTTATCATGCGTTGTTTTCAGTTGTGACTGCTGTGATACGGCGGCTCAAACATTATGGCTGTGATTTTAGCTCAAAATGTCCGGTTTGCGAATGAAAATTTGCTCAATATCCACTTTTAGCTCGAAATGTTTGGTTTGTTAATTTAAATTGGCTAATAATCCGATTTTCACGCATTTTCCTGAAATATCGGATATTTGAGACCTAATATCTCCACAGGTCACCATCGCGGCACACAAAAAACTGCCCCACATCACAAAAATGGCTGGGGGATTGTTGTGTGCCTACGGTACTCACGAGAAAATTGCAGTGTGATTCCGTGATGGCTAGTGTGGGTCCAATATTTGAATCTAAATATCCGATTTTTTAAGCTGTCAGGTTTGGTCAATAAATCTATTTTAACAAACCTATAAAATTCATCAAAACCCTCTAACATTATAGTTGTTAGATGTTGCTACAGTACCGGTATGTAAAACCGGTAGGTGAGTTTGACAGCCAATAACTCAATAACTCAATGCCGGCATTTTCAGGAAATGAGGTGAAATTCAAAAACAACTTCCCGCGCTTTCAAAAAACCTTGATTATCATTTCTAAAACCTCACTAAGAATTTACAATGTTGCAGGAATGTGAACCGAATGTTGCATGTGCACGCGCTTGGGGGCCATTAAACGAGAACTTGCTGGACCCGCTCACAGTACTTCTTCCTCGTCCAGACAATCAATCATCTCGACAGCACGCAACTCTGCATCAATAATAATGGCGCGCGGCAAGGCGGATCGTGGGCTCACGGTGGGCAAGAAGCTCGAGATCATCGAGGAGGCCGACCGCACGGGGCTCATCGCCGTGACGGCGCAGAAGTACGGCGTGAAGACAGGTCAGATCCGCGACTGGAAGAAGAACATCGACCGCCTGCGGGCGACGGACCCGAGCCGCCTCGTGTGCGCGAGCACGATCCAGCGCGGCCACCTGGTCTTCAACGAGACGTACGCGCAGTACTGGGTCGGCTACAACAAGTACTGCTCCAACCACACGAGCTTCGATGAGGTCAAGGACGCGCTGCGCACGACTCAGAAGGACGTCGGCCGCGACGGCATCAGTGCGTGATTTGTTCTTGTTCTTATCAGGAGCCCTTCGTCGTCACGCGTTCGCCAGAGGTTTAACTTTTGTTGTGATTATTGTTCATCTTGTTACAGATGCCTTTGGGTTCCCGTCGACCGTAGACCCCTCGTCGACGCACGCGCTCGAGTGCCCGACCACCAGCGGCTACTACACGACGCCGGAGGTGACGGAGCTCTACCAGAAGGACATGACGGCGCTGCGGGAGCAGCTGCGCGAGTTCTTCGAGAACAAGCCGTTCCCGACAAAGTTCATGTACTTTGTGACTAGATTAGATTTTTATAAGCCCGACCCGAGCGCCGACGCCGCCGAGGACGAGGAGGACGCGCCGCCAAAGGAGAACGGCGAGCCAACAGCGAACAAGGAAACGGACCTGGGCAACTACGTGTCCGTGTACGTCGCGATCTGCGGCAACGGCTCGGTGATGGTGCCTATGGCGATCTTCCCGCCGACCGAGGAGTGGCACTGGGAGCGCAAGAAGCCGGTCAAGCTGCGCCACGCGTACAGCATGCACCGCACCAAGCGCAACGACGCGAACGAGGCGCTGCAGTTCTTCGCCGTGACGTGGAAGAAGTTTTACGACGAGGAGGCCAAGTACAGCGACAAGTTTGTATTTTTGCTCGACGCGACGCTCGAGGAGTTCCGGTCGCCCGAGTTTAACGACGGGCTCAAGCAGCTCGAGGGCCACGGCAAGTACTGGACAACGTTCTTCACGATGCGCAACCCGCTGCGCCTCTCACACTTTGAGGACATCCTCTCGACGTTCGTGATCGAGGAGTGGCGGAAGATCCTGTCGCTCAAGAAGTCGGCGCAGCCCAACGACTACCGCAAGTGCGTCGCCTTCTGGTTCTACACGGCCTGGGAGTTCTTCGCGGGCGACAACGCACGCACGGCCTTCCGCAGCTGCAACATGTTCCTTGAGGACAAGGCCGTCTGGTCGACCGAGGACGACAGCCGCGGCGCCGTCTAAGTCATGCAGTGAGGAGGAGTCCAGCCATCGAGCGCGCTGGCAGCAGCAGGCGTCTTGTGTTTTTAGTGCCGCAACTTGCTTTCTCATTTTTCGCGCGGAGACACAAGCAACAAGTAACTTGTTGCTTGTGCTTGTTGTTGACTTGCGCGGTGTAAGTTGAATGTTACATCATTTTCGCTCCACGTGACTTGTTGGCTTTGTCATGTTCTTCTTCCTCTTCTTGGTCTTGGTCTCCAGCAGCCTCCTCATCTTCAATGGGCATGTCCGCGTCCGAGTCGGAGCTCTCATCCTCTTCCTCCTCTTGCTCCTCGTTGGCTTTCGACTCATTTGCATCCTCGATCGGCGGGAAGTACTCCTTTGCGAGTAGCGCAAGCTTGCGCGACGCCCACTGTGCCTCCACATTAATGCTTTTCGCCTTGTTCCCGGCCACGAACGCCAGGTTCTCGTGCGACGCCTTCCCGAAAGTGGTCGAGACCGCCATGTCGAGCGTTTTGAGCTCGTCTGCAGCCACGCTGTTGTTCGCATCGATGTCCACGATGAGCTTCTGGCCCAGGTATAGCTTGCTCGAGTCCGGCAATCCATTCCACTTGAGCAGTTGGTTGATGCTCGTGCGATATTTGAGTGAGAGCGCCTTGAGCGTCTCGCCCGAGCCCAGGATGTGGTATTTCTTGCGGTCCGCTGCCGAGTTGACGCCGATGCGACCCTGCCAGTACCACAAGCGTACTTTGCCGTCCGCAGACATGCTCATGAGCCGCTTGCGGTCAAACTGCAGGTCCAACACGCTCGTTGTGTGCCCATGGAGCGTCTGGATGAGGCAGCCCGTGGCAAAGTCAGTCACGCAAATGTCGCCGTCTTGGGCGCCACTCACGATGCGCGTGGCGTCGAACTGAAGACACAGCACGGGCACATTTCGATGTACGTCGCAGATCCGCAACAGTTTACTGTCATTGTCGCCGTCGCCGGCGTCGAGGTTCCAGATGATAATGCGGCCGTTGCTGTCGCCGCTCACAATCTCGCTCGAGACTTGTTTCAAACACGTCACAGGGTGCAAGTGACCATTGAAAAACTCGTCACCACGCCGCTCAGGCTCCAGGCAATACCTCAGTGTGGCTTTGCGATACACCACTGTCTGCGAAGGAACCGATCCGAGCTCCCAGACTTTGATGTGGTTGTCAGCCCCACCAGTCATGAACCAATTTCTAGCACTGTCCACCGTGACCGCCATGACGCTCCGGTCATGGGCTGCAATCACGCGCGTGACGATCACAAGGGTGTTTGCGTCAAATACAAACACGTCGCAGTCCGAGCAGCCGCAGACGATCAGCTGGTTGTCTGCGACGACGCTGACCACTGCCGCGTCAAACTCTTGCAGCATCTTGACGAGCGTCACACAGACCGCCGAACCCCCGCCGTCATCCTGAGCTTCCCAGACGCCAAGCGCAGCGTCCATGCCGCCAGTGTAGATGCGGTTCCTAACGTAGTACAGCGCCACGATCTGTGTCTGATGGCCCCGAGGCGGGCCCAAATGCTGTCTGAGTGGATCCCCCACCGCCTGACCCAGACACACGCCAGTGAGTAAGTCAAAGAGAAATCCAGTGAGCTCGGACGTCGCGACGCAAGTGGTGACGCCGTGGCTCGCAGTGCCGATGACGCTCTTGAGCGATTCGTTCGTGGCACTGAAGCGGAAGCAGCGCAGCTTATCCTTCCCCATCATCTGTCGCATGAGATTGCCCGTCTCGACGCTCAGCTCCTGCTCTAGCTCGTGGATCTCGTCTTCGCTGTTGCTGATGCGGATCTTTGCATTTGCGATCTCCTTTAGAATGCGTTCTTCGCCAGCCTTGATGCTACCCATGAGCTTCGCGAGCTTCTTCTTGAAGTCCTCGATTTCATATCGCGCACTGGTGCCACTGAGCACACTCGAGTCCACTTGTGAAGTGTCGCTTGCGAGCGCGCGCTTCAAGTCAGCCCCACCTTGCATGAGCTGCGTCTTCTTCTCCAAAAGAAGCTTCTCGAGACTCGACACGAGCTTCTTCTCTTCGCTGATGTCGAGTCTGCGCTGAATGCGCTGTGCGCGGAGCCGTGGGACAATCGCGCCGACGCGTTCCAAGATAATCTCGGTCGACGATTCTGCTCCGACACCAACGAGTCGTTTCTGAAGATCGTCGAGCACTTGACCGGCGCTCGTGAGCTTGTTGGTGAGCACAAATTCGATCTCATCCGCTTGCTCCTTGTTCAGCTGCACCATTTCCTTGTCCTCGAGCTTTGTGTACATGCACTGCAAGCCTCGAAAGCACGCCACCTGCCCCTTCTTGTCCCCTGCAGCTTCAAAGCAGAGCAGCGCATGCTCATAGCTCTCAATGCTGAAACGAAGCGACCGCAGCGTGAAGTGGACCTGGGCAATGAGCAGAGAGATCGCGCCTTCCTCTGCACGCTGCCCGAGTCGCACAGCTAGAAAGGACGCGCGATTCAGAAAAACGAGTGCTTGCTCACCGTTTTTCAGGTGGAAGCTCACTTTTCCAAGCTTGAGTTGCAGCTGCAGAATCTTAGCGTACGGCATCTTGTTCATCCAGTTCGCGTTGTTCAGGATGAAGTCGTACAATCGGAAGGCGCCGGCATAGTCTTCAATGTCCATCTTCGCGTCAGCTTCGAGCATGAAAGGATAGTACTTTTCACGCTCGAAAACTTGCTTTCCGCCATCAGTCTCTTTGCTGGATGTCAGATGCTGCTGCTCATTTTGCTGCTCTTTCGTCCAGACCAAGCTCTTGAGATTCCCATCCGTCGTGCGCAGCTGCTGGAGCAGCTCTTGGCTCTGAAGCATCAGATCGTCACGGTCGAGTGCAGCATTCACGAGTCCAACGCTTCCAATACCAAACACGCCGTTAGCAGAGCCACCATTTCCACTACCGGACTGACGCAGGACATTCCGCACGATCCACAGCCAATGCTGGAATGCGACTCGGCAGCGGTAGTTCAGAAAGCGCTTCAACGTCGTCCGCACTTTGCTACGCTTTTCGATCGCAGTCGTGCGATTCTTCACGAATGCTGAGAAAGCGCGATATAGCACGCCTTTGCGAATCCGTGCGAGACTCGCCATCTTCACCTCTTCTTGGCGGTGGCTGCTGCGATTAACATCGTCAGGGCTTCCGCAAGGGTCCGCCTCAAATAACGCGAGCGCGTCTTTGCGATTCTGCAGCCTTTCCAGGATCAACTCACGCTTCTTTATATCACCGCGAAGGTAGCTCTCGACTTTGATGATCTCGCTCTTCGCGTCGACAATGTAGAGCTGTTCGATGCCGATTTCGTCCTCGAGCGCAAAGATCAGGTCTTTCGTGTAGAACCGCTGGAGTCCGTTCTCGAGAACGTCCGAGTCCATCTGCGGACCCGTGAACATCTTTGCGCGCTCGAGCTCTGCCTGCTTCTCGAGAATTCGGTTCTCCGCAGCACGAATCAGCGCCACGAGGTCCACACGACGGTCATTGCTCCACTGGACGTTGTACTCGGCGTTTTTGAGTCTGGCGTTTAGGTCAGAGATGCGGAAGTGGAACTGACGCCGCCGTTCTTGGATTTGCTCTTCCTCGGAGAGTTCGTCGAATCGTTTCCTTGGCGTTTCTGATATTAATCGTTCATGCACGCCATCATCTGCCGAATCTCCCTCGTCTCCCTCGTCTCCCTCTTCGTCCGACAAGTTCATGTCCGTTCGACTCAGGATGTTGATGACTTTTGCTTCCATCTTGGGATGCATCGAGACGATGAAGCGCGATACCTGGAGGATGTAGTGATTTCGCTCGTAGCGCTGCATGAAGCCACTGAGAAACTGTGAGTCGACGATTTTCGCGCGCGAGTTGACTGCAGCCTCAAGTTCATCGAGCAGCTTGAACTCATTCCCTGGTGCGATTGTAAAAATCGACGCGATTGCATCGCTGAATTCACCTGGAATACTCGCGCAATTCACTGCGCGCACGTGAAAATCCTTGTGCTCCTTACCGCTCAGCAACTCTGTGATCATGAACGTTGTGACACTCGACGTTGTGCGCACGCGGCGTGGCTTGTAGACCACCTCGGACACGTCAAGAAAGTTCTTCTTGTCGGTTGTCGTATCGGCGACTGTCTCCTGCATAATGGCTTCGCTAAAGACGATCTCGTAGAACTCGATTGCTGCACCACCGTCGTCCAGCGGCTCGAGCCAGCCCAGAGAAATGGTCTTCGCTGTAACTGCGCCTGCACACAGGAAATAAGGTTTCGTGGGTGGCACGGCGGTCGCAGTCTTCACGAGCTCGACTCTGTTGCTCAGTTCGCTCTTGCCGTTCTTCGTGATCGCGCAGATCGCAAACTCGCCGTACTCCTGATTTGCGACGAGATCACGCACCCAGTATTCCTTTTGAGCCACAGGCTCCTGAAGACACCACCGTGACGTTGACTGCAGCGGAAGTGCCTGGAACTCGCGAACTGTGGCTGTGCGCTGACTGCCGCCGTCCATCTGTCGCTTTGTCACACTCTGGCATAGCGAAAAGTGCACTTCGTAGTCGATGATCGACGTCGAGCCTGTAAAGATCGGTGGATCCCACTGGAGGAGGATGGCGCTGTGCGTGACACTGGCGTCACTATCGACCATGACGCGGAGGTTTCGTGGCGGCTGCGACACAAAACGGGGGAGCCTTAGAGTCGGGGCTGTTGCAGAGTTGGACTTGTTACCTTGGATCTCGCGAACCTGGTCAGCGAGCTGGTTCAGGTTTCTCATTGGCTTGAGCTGTAGTGGCACGGTTCCAGCAACCTGGTTGCTGCTGATGTCGGTGCAGTTGACTTCATGTAGTGCGAACACGTGGGGCAAGAGCTCTTTCGCACACACTCTGCACTTCTTCATGCCGCTGCTCTGCTTCCTGATCTCGTCCAGCTGCATCAGCTTGTTCTTCGCAAAGTTCTTCTCACCAGACGTGTCATGAAGCGTCGTGGAGAGTCGTAGCACGCGGCTCTGGAGGGCATCGAGTTCGTCTTTCTTCTGGCGAATCGTCCGCTGCGCGGCCGAGATGCCCGTCTTGAGTTGCCGCACATTCCTCTCGATCTGGAACTGCTGGTCGCACACGCGCAGTGACGCCGCCTGCTGTGCCTGCATGTCGACCACGTCCAGATGCACATCAAGCACTTCCTGTCTGGTGTTCCATATCTGCGGCAGCGATACAACAGTCGACGTCAGCAACTGCGTTGATCCATTCGTAAAGCAGCTTTGCGGTGTACTCTGCAGCTCTTTGGATCGCGGAGGCGGGGAAGATGAGCCAGGGATTGAGATGGACAGCGACGATTCCAGAGACGACGACAGTAATGATGATGTCGACGACGACTTTGCAGATGGCCTGAGCGTATGTACTGATATTGGTGATGGCGACAGCGCTGTTGTAGATGGAAATCCAGGCAGAGCTGAAGCTGACGAAGCGTACCAGGTGCTGGTATCTAAGAGCGACTGCGCTGCGAGGCGGCGGTTCTCGACACGCCGCTTGAGCTCACTGGCTCGCCACTCGGCCGACCCAGTGCTCGTAGTTGACACCTCGTTCTTCATATCCATTCGAACTCACGCGCTGCGCACATAGTGTTGCTCATCAGCATTCGTCGACGCATTTATCTGGCCTTTGGACACCCGCATCACACGAAAATGGGTTGCTTGCCAGTTGAATGTCCTTCGTACAACCTTCGAACAACATTTACTTCAACTTGCCCTTCATGCAACCTTCGCGCAACCTCTACTTCAACTTGCAGTGAAACGACGCCCGCCCGCCCCCTCGCCCTCTTAAAGAAAGAAAGCATACTCGTTAGGAAGCATCGCATGAGCGTGATCGACTGGAAGCGAAACGGAAGGCGCGCGTGCGGACGCGCTCTCTCTATTGATATAGAGCGGTAGGAGAAGCTCTTCGGTTGCACGTGTGGCACACTGGCGGCGCTTGGCGAATAGAGAGAAGAAGGCAACTGCGTGCGTGACTCGCGCATTCTCTGGATAGTGCCGCGATGAGTGCTGTCTCTGCCACCGCGCAGTCCGTGAGTGCGCGACGCAGAAGCAAGAGCAGGATGAAGCTCGAGATGGAGGAGCTACCGGAGGCTGAACTCAACGGAAAGAGCTCTTCATCGGTGGGCGCAACGGAGCAGTGCAACAGCAGCACCAATAACACGGACGCAATGCCCGAGATGCCCGGTCCCGAGTGGAAATACGAGCCCGTGATGCGCAATGCGATCCACACGCTGCTGCAGGAGACGAGTCACGACGAAGATCAATTCGCGTTTCTGCGCGAAGTTTGCCAGGAAACCCTCGCACGAAAGCAACGCGCGTCGATGCGAGGATCAGCGGTAGCAGAGTCGTTACGGTCGCCGTCAACAAGTGGGAACAACGTTACTAGTACGCGGAAAGTGGCCTTGGCGTCTAGCACCATGTCCGAGGGTGGCGACACCACGCTTGCGGGGAAGATTTTGCTTGCTCCAAAGAGCCCCCAGGAGCGTCTCATGGCACTTGTGCCGAATGCGATTGAGAAGAGCAAGCGCAGCTATCAGCGCCGAGCAAGTCCCAAGTACGTCACTGCAATTACTGCAATATGATTTGCTGATATTATTCGCTATTGTGGCTCACTCAACACCTTATCGCTGATTTTTTCATGTGCAGCACGAGCGTGGAGGAGTTGTCAGGCTGGAGAAACGCTGATGTTCATGAGGCTCCAATCACGGATCTGACCGTCATATTCACTGGTGACACGGTGCCAGATGGCTTCACCAAGGTATAAACAAGACTTTGCTAACTTGCCCTG
Organism: Globisporangium okanoganense; assembly: GCA_023334035.1. Lineage (NCBI taxonomy): Eukaryota > Oomycota > Peronosporomycetes > Pythiales > Pythiaceae > Globisporangium > Globisporangium okanoganense. The sequence goes on along the minus strand of JAASFY010000016.1, from coordinate 49,914 downwards.
TGTTGCAATACATTGAAGCGTGTAATACCAACAGTATGTCAATCTCCACGCAGCTCGAGCGTTCTCCAAGCGGATTACGAGCTGACTTGAACAAGGGCGGACGAGGCGTGTTCGTGTATCTCTGTCAGCGCAAAGACCAATCCGCAAACAAGCTCTCTATCAGCGAAATCATCGCCATCTTTCCGGAGCGAGGCGAATTCGTCCCGACAGACTACGAAATCGTCCAGCGACGAGGGGCTCCAGCTAATCTTAACACGGTGAGTCCACGCACTGCAGTCTGTCGAGAATATCACCTGGCCACTTCGCTAGATGACTCACGTTCCTTCATTTTCTCCTCTCTGCAGGGAACGCAAGGCGAAAAGATCTACTTGTGCTACAAACGCTCCGTGACATCCTCGATCGTCGACTTAATGGTGCTTTTCCCTAAAAAGGGCGACAAGCTTCCATACGAGTGAGTCAGTATGACGCATTCGCCATCGTTTAGCACATAAATTGTCGAGAAGGAGAACTCACATTAATGTTTGCGACTGTACAGCTACATGAAAGTGGACAAGACCCCCGATGGTCATCTCGCAGACCTCAACATGCACTCTGGAGGCACTGAAGTCTGTATCTGCTACAAGAAGAAGGTTTGTCCGATCCCAGATTTCTGATCAAAGCACGCACATTAGATACCATTGTCAAAGTCTCATGCAACTATTTGATTGTATTGCTGCACAGCTGACCTCCATCTCTGAGCTGCACACGAAATGGCTCCAGTCAACTCTCGGTGCTTTCGAGGATGAGAGTCGAAGTGTTTCACCTTCGCATGAACAACCCAAGCAAAAACTAAAAGGCTCTCAAAACGCGTCACGGCCGAAACCTCCACTTGGCGCGTCGAAGTCGGCTGGTAAATTATCAGAAGTGCGTGAAACAAGACTAACGAGCCCAGTCTCAGAAGAATCTTTATCAACCGCGTCGAAAGGTACGAGTGTATATATGTTTCGTGATCCATGGAGCCTTCTCCACACTCACTTGTTTGTTGCTTTAGATGAACAGCTCTTTGGCTGGAAAGAAGCACAGGAGTACTATCTGTATCCGCTTTTGCTGGCGTGTTATACTCGTCATGGAGATGCGGCTGGAGCCGCCTTACAAGGACTCGCGCAGTGTCTGGATGCGGGAGTGTTTGATGACGCAGCTGCGCTCTCAGATGCATGCCACTTAGAGATGGCTGTTGATGCGGTTACTTCAGTTTGTCATCAAGGCGTCAAGTCACGGTTTGCACTGGCACTGCCGTTTTTCAGAAAGGTGGAGCCGTCAACATTTCGACTACGACATACTACGTAATGTAGCATCATGTACTGACACAAAGTGTGCCTTTGCTCTACAGGTGATTCGAAAGTGTACGAGCGGATTCAGCCCAGCTGTTCTGCATGCCATTTTGAAATCTGTCATCTTCATCGGTGACTTCGACTCAGCGTTGGTGAAATCCGTGGAAGGTGAGCTTGTGGCAAAAATCATGAGCCGGTACGAGGCCGAGCTTTGCGACAAAGCGAGCAGGACGCCTATCGAAGGTGCTCACTCGACTACCACACCACGGTCAGCTGACGACATCACTCGAGATTTTGTCGTACACCTCATCGACGATGTCAGTTCGGGTGTCGATCTCGCGAAAAGCACCGAAAAGATTCTTGGAGTCTTCAAGGTCAGTTCAGTAGCGCCATCCTTCTCAAATGAATTGTCAGGCTCGCTACTCACCAAAGTTGTCGTGTTTCACAGAGTCACTTGTCCATTCACTCACCGACATTTTGTACCGATCTTACGTCGGCGATGAGCGACTTCATCGAAACTAGTGTAAGCATCGCTCTTTATTGTCTGTCATTCGTATAACCTGGGCAGTTCTAACTGTTTGCCCTTCTGCACTTGTAGGCTGAGAGAAACGCGCTTCAGCTTGTGATCACTCTGAGTAAAGCAGTGCATCGGAAAGCCGCGAGTGCCAGCGAACAGAGTCCCGTCAGTGACTATATGTCGATAATCAACTCACTCCGAGGACTAAACGTCGCGCTTCTGGCTGCTGGAACACACACCAAGGAGCATCGCGTCTTCGGTCAAATCATACGTCGCTTCGTGTTTGCGACCCTCAACTCGATCATCCTCATATGGTCGACGGATGTGTTTCGCGCGAGTTTGACACTGACGTCGACGCTGTGGAACCACTATCGACGGCATTTGAAAGTGGAGTTGGCATTGCTGTTCGAGCACTTATTCCTGCGAATCCTTCGCAGCAACGCGGTGTGTGCAGTGAACCACCAGATGGACATCATGCATGAGCTGACACCGTGGTTCCAGCTGCCGCACAATGTCGTGGAGATATTTGTCAACTTTGACATGGATCGCGTTCAGCAATGGAAGATTTTCGAGTTTTTCTGCTCAGCACTCTGCAGTATCGCTGAGAGCAACACGTATCATGAAGATCCAGACGGCTCGTCGCTGAACTTGCGAGAGCAAGCGATCAACACGATATTGGCGATTGCTAGAAGCGTAATGGATGCAAGTGGACATGCCCATCTGATCAGTCGAGACGCTCGCACGCGGCATCTTTCTATGGACAATGGTGGCTGGGAGCAAGATGAAGCTGGTGACGAGGGCTCGTTTGGCGCAAGTGCAGCCACAAGTGCACCAACTATGCAGGCAGTTCACATCGAGAATTCAAGCAGCCCGCTGAGTCAGCCAAGTTCACCAACGATCTGCAGTCCGAAAGGATTTTCTGGAAATCAATCCAAGCCTGGTAGCACAGGAGCTCCGAAATTTGGGAGTATGTCAGTGCGCATGCGCAATGAGCTCCAGAAACGCAACCAGCAGCTTCTGAAACGCGCAATGGAGATCGCGTCGTCGAAGAGTCTGAAAAAGGCGATCGACTTTCTTGTTGCGATGAATTTCGTCAAGGAATCGCCGCGTGATGTCACTTCGTTTCTGCGAATTTACCACGATTTCTTCGATGAGGCCGAAATCGGAGACTATTTGGGTGAAGGCGATGAAGACTTCAAGGTGCAAGTGCGACTTTCGTACGTGCGAGCGATCTCGTTCAAGGGCATGACGCTCGTCGAGTCGCTTCGTCACTTCCTCACGAACGGAGGCTTTCGACTACCCGGCGAAGCACAGAAAATCGAGCGAATGGTCGAGGCGTTTGCGCAGTGCTACTGGGAAGACTCATCAGCTTCTTTCTCTTCGGCAGACACAGCAATGATCATAGCGTACTCGATCATCATGCTCAACACGGATCTGCACAACCCTCAGGTGAAGAAGAACAAGATGTCGAAAGAGCAGTTTGTGAAAAACAACCGCGGCATCGACAACGGCAAAGATCTGCCGAAGCGTTTTCTCGAGGAAATTTACGAGGACATTGCGCAACACCCGATGCACATCAAAGGAACTCGATTCCTCCCACCAGCAAAGTCGCGCGAGGCCAGTATGTCGCACTTGGACCAAGATAATGACAAGTTTCGAGTCGGTCTATCGAAGTCGGTGGCGCAGTTCGAGGAGCTGCTGAAAGACCTGAGCCAGTCCTACTACACCTTCAACTTTGTCGGCATCGACACGTGCATCAGCCCAGACCTGATCAAGTTGCTGTTTGAGCGCGTGTGGTTCTACCTGCTGGCGCTATCGACTTCAATCCTCGGCGACAATCAATCCGACTTGTCGATGACGATGCACTGCCTCGATTTGCTCCGGTTCTGCATCTCAACGTGTCTATTTCTTGACATGCCGGTGGAACGACAAGCCTTTTGCAATCAACTTTCCAAGGTTCAGAGTGCACTGGATGAAAGCAGTACTAGTGACAGTGGCGAAGGTGGCGAGGGAGCTGATAGCGGTGGCGAACACGGTGAAGAATCGAAAAGAAGAACGCTGCTCGCGAGCGAATCTCAAATGTGGATGGAGAGCATTGAGGCTGCCGCGGCGACAGATGATCCGTGGCGCGTGATGGGCGACATCCACTTGCTGGTTAACAAGATGAAGGACACGATCCAGCGGCAGCAAAAGTCCGAAGAGCTTAACTCTGTGATCAAGCGCATCAATCGCAGTCACGTGAGTCTGAAAGATGCAACGCAGTTCATTCGCGAGGGGGATTTGACCAAAAAGTGTACGTCGCGCAACAAGAAGTACCGCTTCTTCCTGTTCAACGATCAGCTTCTCTACGCCGACAAGAGCATGTCTGGCTACTGGAATCCGCACAACACCCTGCGCTTGAAGCTTACGCGTATCATGGACGTATCGGACAATGCGCTGCACAAGAACGCTTTCCAGATCATTAATCCGACCAAGTCCTTCATCGTGTATGCTGACAGCGCAAACACCAAGGCCGAGTGGATGCGATTGATCGAAGAAACGATCACCGAGATCGGGAAGAAGACACAAAACAATGCGCGCAGAGTGTCCACGCAGGCGTGCGGACCTGCACCAGGTATAGACATACCAGCGGAGGCAGTCGCTGCTATATTGAGCCCGTCTTCGGCTTCGTCGGTTGTCGCATCCATGAAAGTGCTGATGCGCCGGACCTCGCGCGTAGCATCACCAACCAACTCGTCTTCGCATACGTTCGATTTGCAGTTGGAAGTTTTGCCCAGCTCATCTTTGAAGGGAAGTCTTGAAGCGCAGTCACCGCCACCAGCAATTACGAGAGCAGTCATGCCGTGGGGGAAGAAATTGAAGCAGAGTTCGGACAGAGTGCCAGCAAGTGCTGAAGGAGCTGCTGCATCTACAATGGTACCCGATCGATCTCCCGCAGTTGGCGACTCTGCCTCAATCACAAATCCACTGTTCGTGAGTAGCGAGGTTGAAGATTCGGCTCGACTTGGACTTCTCGAACAAGAGGAGGGCGACACTGCGGCTACAATCGAGCTGAGCGATGAAGAACTTAGCGCCCAGCAGCAGCAGGAGCAAGCTATCGAGGCAAACGAAGAACCAACGAGGGAAGAGGGCTCTGAAGAACGTATTTGCCTCGTACTACTGGGCGATGAAGACCATCAAGAGAGCTAAAGAATTCTACAAACCTTTTGAGATCAGGGCGCTCGATCATGTGGACACAGCGATCGAAAGAACAATTTCGGTTTGCGAATGTGATGATTGGTGATATTGGTTGTGCATTTGCTTTGAAGCAGAGCTCCCACGCAGAACGCGAAAGTATCAGCGTGCCTCACAATATTTGTATGAAGCTTGGGGGTCAGTGGCAAAGCGTGCACCAGCTTCATGCACATTTGCTTTCTCGGTTCGTGAATCCTCTGGCGCGAACCCAAATGTCACAATCCTTCGCTCACTCTCTCACTTAGGTACGGATGATATGAGTGGCATGGTCCATGCCGCATGGGTTCATGTTCCCTCATGGAAAAGAAAAACAAATGCAATGTCACTTCCGAACGTGCGTTCAGGAGCACTCAGCCAGCGCCCCAGCTCCCGCCACAAAATCCGATCTGCCATGACGAGCGCCAATGTCATTAGCGACCTCGTGCCGCCGCTCACGGCAGTGGATTTCGTCTGTCGCTATGCAAACGTGGAACTCGCGGGCGTGACGGATGTCGTGGAGCTCATCAGCGACTTCATCGACTGCGCGTATCTGCCGTACTGGAGCGTCCCGCGCGCACTGGAGAAGCACAACGTGCGCCTCATGAAGCGCGTCGCGGCGCGCGAGCCACCGACGATGGACTTTGCCTACAAGTCGGCCCTGTTTGACCAGGCGCTCGTGCTCGCCATGGGTTTAGACGATACCAGCAGCACGACTACCACAGACGATGCAAGCTTGGAGATTGTCCAGTGGCTTTGCGCGTACTGTCCGTGGGGGTTTGCGATGAACGGCGTGGAAGAAGCTGCGCGTCGGGGCAAGCTGCACGTCATGGAGTGGCTCGTCGAGAACCACGAGCTCTTCATCTGGAAGGACATGGCTGCAGGCGCTGCAGCCGAGAACGGCCACCTTGAAGTGATCAAGTGGCTTGTCGGGCGTGAAGTATTCAGCTCAAACTGGTCGATCTATGCAGCGGCTTCGGCCGCTACGCATGGCCACGTGGAGATTGTCGAGTGGGTCATCTCGCTCCAAGGCCTCGTCGCCGAAGAGGCCCTGTCGAACGCAGTCGCGGCCGGCCATTTCGATATCGCCAAGCGCCTCCTGAGCTACTTTGAAGCCTACGAGAGTACGATTGCGGAGGTCAATCTGCTGTGTGTGGTCGCAGCGAACAACCGCCTCGCAATCCTTCAGTAGCTTCACGAACACTTGGCTGTGCGGTGCACCATTGCGGTCCTGGACAGCGCTGCGAGCAACGACCATCTCGAGATTGTCCTGTGGCTGCTTGTGCACCAGCCGATGGGCTTCAACAAGTCCACGATCGACGCTGCGGCCGGGAATGGCCACCTCGATATCGTCAAGCTGGTGCATGGCGACCAGAGCAAGCACGCCACCTCCAATGCGATGGACCTGGCGGGCACCAACGGCCACTTGGCGGTCGTCCAGTGGCTCCACGAACACCGGAGCGAAGGTTGCTCGGCGATCGCGATGGATGGCGCTGCGCAGAACGGCCACCTCGAAATTGTCCAGTGGCTGCACGCCAATCGCGACGGAGGCTGCACGTTCCGGGCGATGAACTACGCCGCGGGCAACGGCCACTTGGAAACGATCATCTGGCTGCACGAGAACCGCGAGGAAGGGTGCACGGTCATGGCGATGACGCAGGCGGCGGCCAACAACCACCTGGACGTCGTCAAGTGGTTCCATGCGAATCGCAGCGAAGGTTGCACTGCCAACGCGGCGGTCGTCCCCGCCGAGCGCGGCCACCTCGACGTCCTCAAGTGGTTGAACTCGACGAAAGACGTCCACGTCGAGTGGACGTCGGCCGAGATGGACGTTGCGAGCTCGTACAAAGTCCTCGAGTGGCTCCGCACGACCCGGAGCGAAGACGGCTGCACGACCGGAGCGATGGTCAATGCGGCCTCGAGCGGCGACATCGCGAAAGCGCTCTTCCTGCGCGAGCACTACCCAAAGAGCCTCGAGGATCCCCCATTGGCAGCGGCGCTGGCGCTGGGCAGCGACCGCGTCGCCATGGTCATGTGGCTGCACGTAAACTACTCGGAGCAGGTGGAAATGGCGCAGCTCCGGGGGATGATTGGTGAAAGCCACCACTGGCGACAGGTGCTGGACTTTCTCGAGACCCATGAGGAGGACGACGGTACCGGTATAGAAGAAGAGCCGGTGCCAGGCGAGGAGCTCCCAGAGGAAGAGCTTCTCGAGTAGCCTTGGCTGGTGGACAAGTGATCGATTGGTTGGCTGAGAGAGGTCCTCACCAGCGAGCAGACAACACAAGGAAAAGGTAAACGGCAACAATGTTCAAATTATCAAAGGGTTATGAGTACAAAGTCCTCACGCCACGTCTCACTCCATACTCACAGGGTTCTCACATGCAGGCGGTGGATCCAAGCTTCAACCACAAGCTGGATCCACGTCAATAAAAGGTAAGTATCTGTGCAAGTCCTCAGCGCAGTCTCTTCTCGAATGTGTCTCACTCTTGTCTCTTCGCAGCAGTCCGGTCAGCCAGCCACCTAGTTGTCTCTCTCTCGAAGAGCTCCATTACGAGTCACACACGGCAGAGCCTCCACTAGAGACTTGCACAGAAAGCCTCAATGTCGAAGCGAAAGGGCACCGAGCCGACATTGAGCGTGGCCGCGTCGCCGTACGAGTGGAGCGACACGGCCGCGGCGTATTCCCCTTTGAGGATCGCCACGGGCGCTATCCCGACGAGCGTGCCGTTGAGCGTGAAGAAGAGCGCGCTGGTCGCTCGGTTTAGGCCGCAGCCGACCGTGAACGTCGGCGCGTCTGCGTCGCTCTGCGCGTCGACGGCGCCCCAGGACGGGCCCAGCGGGGTCCACTCGCCGCCGTAGGCCGCACTGCCGTCATTGTAGACAAAGTCGCCGTCGTTGCCGTGGTAGCCGTACGACACGGGCTTCCAGCCCAGGTGCTCCTCCGAGCCAAAGCCGTAGGCGTTGCGCGAGGCCTCGTCCGAGAGCGACACGACCCCCACGCTGCCGCAGCCCTTCATGGACACTTCAAAGTACGACAGCTGCTTCTGCAGCGCCCTGGCGCACGGCAGCAACGGCAGCGCCTGTGTGCCGCGGAAAGAGTCCACCGACCCGCGCGCAAAGCTGCGCAGCATCGAGTTGTTGTGGACCTCGTACGTGCCGTTCACCGCGTTCTGATTGACCGAGCTGCGCGTTGCGAGCGGATACTGCATCTGGGACTTGCGGTCGCAACTGCGGACCATGGCCAGCTGGTCCTGGAACGATGCGGTCAGATAGGCGCCGCCCAGTGGCGCGGCCGTGAACGGACGCCACTGGTGCGAGTAGAGCGTGAGCAGCAGGCGCTTGGACTCCGTAATCACGTGGCGGAACTCGGCGCACACAAGCGTGCCGTTGATTAGGTCGTCAACGTCCAGAAACTCAAGGCAGAGCTCCAACGTGTGCATCTCCAGGAGCTCATTCTCCTGGTTCTTGCTAACACCAGCAGCGCTTGTAGTGGAGCTGCTGGCGTTTTTCTTGAGCTGGCGCTTGCGCGCGTTCTGGCTCGACTTGGTGCTCAAAAATTTGGTGAGCTCGATGCGCGGACCGCGGCCACTGCTGCGGTTCAGGTCACTCCAGCGCAGCTCGCGTGGCGAGCCACCGCCGCCGCCATTGCTGTTGTTGTTGTTGTAGCGCGACGTCACGGCCGCGTACGACTCGTACGCCATGCTGCAGTCGAGCGCCGTGGGGTCCTGGTACTGCTGGTACTGCTGGTCGTGCTGGTCCTGCTCGTCGTCGTCGTCGTCGTCGTCCTCGTCCTCGCTGGCAGTCGAGCTGGTGCTACTGGTCGTGGAGCTCAAGCTGCAGGCGCTCGTGAGGCGAGCACGACGCGGCGCCTTGGCGGTTAGCACGACGTAGCCGCGCAACTTGCTTGGCTGCTGGTTGGTGAGCTTCACAATCTGAAGAGCAAACATGGCTGTTTTCGTAACACGGGTTACGCTGGAAAAAAGGTTACGCTCGTGAAAGGTCGGTCGGTCGATCCGATTCTGGCCGTCGCGTCGAGTTGGCTTGCGCGGTTGGTTTGCTTGCTGGTCGACTTGTTTGACGACTTGCTTGTTCGCTTGTTGGTGGCTTGTTGACTTGTTTGCTTGAGCTTGCGTCGCTTGTTTGCATGTGCTTGTGTTGTGCAGGTGGCTCTAAAGAAATGCGAGGGTGACGGGAAGATCGATTCGCGCTCGTCTCTTTCGCTCGGTCGTGTGAATTGAATTGTGAGCAAAGGTTCGCATCTGAAAGGGTCCGTCACTCGCCGTTGGCTATTGGTGTTTGTATTTTCATTCAGAAGAAGAAAAAGAATGCAAGAAACTACCTTTGAAAATTTATATTTCATGCGTCTCCACACTCTTTTAACGAAGCTGCTTGGGCACACAAATCACCGACCGTCACAGATCCACATACGAAAAGCAAGACGTTTGACGAGACTCGGTCGTCATGTGCGACCCCTTCGAGCCCTGGGATTTAGCTGACCTCTGAGACTTTATACGCAAAAGTGCTTGCACGAACAGATAAACACAGTGTTTGTTTCTTACAACAATGTACAAAAAGAGCGACTTGGCACATAACTAATACATTGATGCATCCAATCAGAGTTCACAGACACTGCAAAAATCCCAGATATGTGAGACTTGAAGTTACCAAGTTGAAGTTGCCAACCAAAAGAGCTCCTCATGCCATTTGATCAGCCACTCACAGGCGCGCAAAACTAAAAACAATCAGTCTGCAAATTCCGCCTCAACAATCGCCGCAAAATGAGGAAAGAGGATAGTGCCACGTGGATGAAAAGGCAAGCAAGCATTTGTTCATCTACAGGATTATCGCGTACATGGAGATCACAATGCGGCCTCGTTCTCGGTGAGCAGTCCGGATACCGGATCAATAGTGGGTCCGCAAACGGCTTGCGATCATGGATCTCCGCTCGTACCTGCTAAAAAAAATGAGTGGTGGAGAATGCTCGCAGCAAAATCTCCACACAAACAAGTCAGAATAAGCCAGGCAGACAATGGATGATAGAATTGTCCACCCAGTTGGACCTCAGCGATGGAGCGTCTCGATCTCCAACTTGGTGATCGGAAAGTAATACAGTACCGAGATCACCTTGCGGATTGCCAGAGTCTCCTTTGATGCGTTGTTTGTTTGTAGTACCCAGCAGAAGACGCCTCGTGGCCTTCTTCGCGGTGGAGTGACTCCAACCCGCCTGCCTGTCGAAATCCATAAGTGAATGGATTTAATCAACTCTATAATCAGTCAGTAGATGAAAAAAGCAAGCCTCGTGTATTCGTAAGCTCTTATGGCGTGGCTGTCTATGAAGAGGGGGGGGGTCTCTAACCAGACAGCTCCTCGCCCTTGGCCAGCAGGCCGTACTGGGTCAGCAGGGGATCCACCGACGGCTTGCGGCCGCGAAAGTCCTCAAACACCTGAAGCGGGTGCTGGCCACCACCACGCGCGAGGATCGTGTCGCGGAACCGGCGGCCCACGCGCTCCAGGGCCTCGGCGTCCTTCGCTTCTTCAAACGCCCCGTACGCGTCGCACGAGAGGATTTCCGCCCACTTGTAGCTGCTCATCAAAAATGGGTGGTGGAGAACGTACGTCAAGTTATAGTCAGGTTGGGATGAGTCAGGCAGCCAAAGTGATGGAACACAATTGTCGCACACACACGCACCTGTAGTACCCCGCCGCGTAGCCTCCAGCAAAGATGTGGCTGAACGAGCACAGGAACCGGTCCTCATCCAGTGGCTCCAGCACCGAGTACCTATATTAACAACATCAACAGGACAGGTTAATTAGCTGAGCTTGAATCCACACACATCCATCCAAACACTCTACGTACTTGGCCAAGATGCGCTTCTGGACGTCGAAGATCGGTTCGTCGCCCGTGTAGTGCTCGTGCAAATACATATCGAGCGCGCCAAAGGCGAGCTGGCGCAGCATCACGGTAGCTACCATGTAGTTGCGCGCGGCTTTGATCTTCTCAAAGAGATCCATGGGCAGCGGCGCACCCGTCTCGTAGTGGCCGCTGATGGCCGTGATCGTCTCGGGGTCGTAGCAAAAGTTCTCCATCATCTGCGACGGGATCTCCACGGCGTCCCACTCGATGCCGTTGATGCCGGCTACGGCGCCGTACTCGACCTTGGTCAGCATGTGCTGCAGGCCGTGGCCAAACTCATGGAAGAGCGTCTCGACCTCGCGGAACGTCATGAGACTTGGCGTGTCGCCCACGGGTGACGACTGGTTACAGATCAGGTACGCGACTGGGTTACGCCCACCCTTGGCCTCACGGGGGCCCAGGAGCCGACTGCGGTCCACGCACACGTTCATCCAGGCGCCGCCGTTCTTCTCCTTGGGGCGCGAGAACGGGTCCAGGTAGAAACTCGCGATCACGTCGCTTTTCTCGTTGCGCACGTTAAAGAAGCGCACGTCCTTGTTCCAGACCTCCTGTTGGCCATCCGCGGCCTCGATCGTGACGCCAAAGAGGCGCGACGTCAGTGCAAAGAGGCCATCGAGGACCTATTATAACAAAAAAACATAGAAGTCAGCATGCGCATCACAATCTCAAGAGATTAGTAATATAGGTCATCGTTATCGCACTTTTTCAAGTGGGAAGTACGGCTTGATCGCTTCGTCCGAGAACAGGTACTTCTCAGCCTTGAGCTTCTCGGACCAGTACGAGAGATCCCAGGGCGCGAGCTCGCCCTTGTGGCCGTGCTGAGCCGCATAGGATGCGAGCGTCTCGATCTCCTGTCTGCCGATCGCAAAGCACTTTTCACGCAGGTCGTCGTGCATTCTCTCCACCTCCGCGACGCTCGGGGCCATCTTCTTGGAGATGCTCACTTGGGCAAAAGTCTCAAAGCCCAGCAGCGTCGACATCTCCTTGCGGATCGCCAAAGTCTCCTTGATGATCTCCTCATTGTCGTATGGAGCTGAGCTCGCACGGCTCGACGAGGCGCGGTACAGCGTCTCACGCAGCGACCGGTTCGCCGCGTACTTCATGAACTGGATGTACGACGGCGGGTCGAGTGTGATACGCCATGGGCCAGCGGTGGCCGTGGACGCCTCGTGGCCTTCTTCGCGAGCGCTCTAAATAATCAATAAAACATGGATATAGAAGTTAGTTTTGTATAGGCTGGGGAAATGAATGGATGGGATTCGTTACGATGAATATTTTGGGGGGGGGTGAAAAAAATATACCTGGGAGAAGAGCTGCAGGAGCGAGTCCGGGAGTCCTTCGAGCTCGGATTTGTCCGTCACAACGATCGAAAATGCCTTGGTCGCGTCCATCAGGTTGGACGAGAACTTGGTGCTCTGGCTCAGCAGACCACACAGCACACAATTAGCTTGCAACCACAGCCACACATTGTAGATATAGCGTTTTGTTAGTACTATAGCGTACCAGCTCGGCGGCGCGCAGCTTGAGCTTGTTGAAGCGCTCTTTCTCTCCGCCTTCGAGGCCCACGCCGCTCAGCGATGCACTGCGGAGGCTCAGCTCAATGATTCGCTATAAGAAACAACACAACGTTAATATAGGTACTCGGCCGGTCAAGGCAGCAACGCAAAACAAGGGTATCAACACCTGTTGTGCCAGTGAGAGCGAGTCCCATTCGGCACTATCGCGCACGGCCTGGTAGGCGTGAAAGAGCACTTTGCTCTGCGACGCCTCGGTGAACGTCTGGATCACGAGCTGCTGCAGCTGGTCGTGCACTGTGCGGAGCTCCTCCGAGTTGCGCACGCTCATGAGGTGGCCCACGACGCCCCAGAGGCGTCCGAGCGGGTCGCTCTGCACCTCCAGCGGGTCCACGACGTCGCGCCACTGCAGTTGCGCGCGGTTCGTCTCCAGACTCTGCTCCAGTGCGCGCAACTCGCGCGTGTATTCGCTCGCGGCGGCCTGCACCGCAGGCTCAATGTCTGCGATCTGGAGACGCTCGAACGGCGGCAGCTTGCGCTCGCGCACGAAGTCGAGCAGTGGGTTCGCGACTGCGGTAGCCAGTGAGCGCACGAAGAGCGCAGAGACCGCATGCTGGCGGGTGCGCTGCGCGTGCAGCGCACGGACGGCGCGGAAGGACTGACGCAGCATTTCGATGACCCCACAGATTGAATTTCGGTTGTCATCGAAGGTTCTGATCGATGCATTGTTTTAGAGAGTTTTAACTGTACCTGTACCGGTACTCTAATTTGATTGTTTGTTTACTTTTAGAGAAGCCTGACAGTACTATTTTCTATTAAATTAAAGAGACACCGATTGAAATTTTGTGCGGGATAATTGTATCGAAGCGGGCAAAGAGACGTTTTGTATTGTGGTAACCGTTCATTTTGTCCACTTGGATTGTAAATCGGTGCGTTTAGCGCTTAATTAGCCCAAGTCACCCTTATTAAACAATCTGATTGCCTTAATAAACACAAGTATCACTATTCCATCCCCTTTTTATTTACATGTTTCAAAACCCGCAGGAGCGGCTTTTACGTCTAATACTGTTCGATTGCCCATTTGACCTTGGGCAAACTGACCGATTAAGCGCTAAATTAGAGTCGTTGGCAATGCAAGCACACGCTGACGGGATGAAAGACAGTTTAGTGCACGAGGGCCACCCTAATTAGAGTTGACGTTCAGTACAAAAAAAAACCAGCCCTCTTTAGTTCCGTTTATCCTGATTTGTACCCTTCTCTTTGGATGATATGCCATTTATAGGACACAAATCAGCCCTTATTTAGACCACATTTCCAATGGACAAAAAAGCTAGTGACCGCAATATTAATAAATACTATTTTATTTCGGGAGAGGTTTTCGATTCTTGAGACGAGGTCGCAATGTTGAAGCTCATGTGAACATCTTGAGATCGCCGCACAGTACACACGACAGGATGCTGCGCTCGGATTCCTCCTGGGTGGACACCAAGCAGCTTGTCAACGGCACCGTTTTCCATGAGCAGGTCGTCGGATCTAGTGCGTTATCCATGGACTCGGGGGTGAGCACCACAGTGGATCAGCCCAAGACGCACCTTCGATATGATTTCTGACGGAGTGAGCCAGCCAGAACCCTTCGTCCTTACTCAGAGCCGCCACGGAGATTTGGCCATTGTCCTCCTCTCCATCTAGCTAACAACCTCTCAGTGTCGGCTTTGGGATTCAGCTTCTTCTTCCCGACTTGAGTCTATTTTACAGTAATACAGAAACCACACAGAGCCAGAGTAGCTGGTTAGTGGTGGTGTAGCCGTCGTTTAACGCGCACGGACGGACTATCCGACCCGTACTGTACGTAACGTTAGAATTGCATTGTCTTGAGACTGGCCCAATTGCGGTCCTCAATACTTGGCTTTCGATGCGCTTGCTGTCCATTTCCGCCAAGTAAACCCAGGTTGTCGCGACTCTACGGTGCTGTGCATGCGTTCAACGTCGCACTTCTCGCATTCCAGCTGGCAATCGGGCGAAGAGCCAGTAGATTTAGTTCGGTAGGCACCTTTGTGATCCCATAAACCTGTTTATATGCTGGAATCACATTAGTTGCTGGACTTATTTGGTACATCAGAAGGTGTCTATTCTGCCCTGTAAAACCTTCATATACCTGGTAAATACCACTAAAGATCCTATAAGATCTCTCCGAAATGAGTTTTTTTACCTTTCGATTCGGTTCACGTGCAGTGCGCTCTGGAAAACGCCTCGTAACCAGCTGGCCAACGTCCCCCACACAACAACATGTCTGACTGGCATTCCCATTGAAAATCCCCCATTGCGCTCGACCAGCCAGCCAGTGCTGAATTCTCCCTCTCTCCATAGAACCCGCCTCTCTTCTCCGCCATCAGCGCCCAGATCCCATATCCCATATCCCCCTAGCAGCATGAAGGTGAACGCGATCCTCAGTCTCGGCCTCCTGGCCGCGCTCTCGGCCACGGTCCGCGCCTGGGACTTCACGGACGAGCTCGACCGGTCGGCCAATGCGAGCGCCAGCGGCAGCGACGACGCGAACGACGAGCAGCGCATCTACGGCGGCACGGAGGCCGACGCGTCGCTCTACAAGTACATCGTGAGTCTGCGCAAGACGGCGGACGGCGCGACGTACTGCGGCGGCTCGCTCATCGCGCCGCAGTACGTGCTCACGGCCGCGCACTGTGTCAAGACGACCACAGTGTACGCGTCCATCGGCTCCAAGTTCTCCACGGGCGTGTCCCAGGGCGAGCGCATCGCCGTCGCCGAGGCCTACGTGCACCCAAAGTACAACAAGGCCGACCATTTGTACGACCTCGCGGTGCTCAAGCTCTCGGCGCCGTCGACCGAGACGCCCGTGTCGCTCTGTAGCGCCGACGGCTTGGACAACAAGGAGCAGACCATGGCCGTCGTGCGTGGCTGGGGCATGACTGAGACCAGCGTGCCGGCCTCGACGCTCCAGGAGGTCAACGTGCGCATCATCACCAACGCCGCGTGCAACAAGCAGTACAACAACCGCATCACGGACGGCATGCTCTGCGCCGGCGAAGGCGGCGGCAAGGACTCGTGCCAGGGCGACTCGGGCGGTCCGCTCGTGTCCAACAACAAGCTCATTGGGCTTGTGAGCTGGGGTGGCGTTTGTGGTGAAGCCGCCGGTGTCTATGTGCGCTTGACGACCGTGCTCGACTGGATCAACGAGAAGATCGGAGGTGGCGCGGCCACGAACGGCACCAGCAGCAGCTCGAGCACTGGTAACGCCACGGCTGCGACTGTGGCGACGGTCGCTCCAACGCCAGTCCCAGCGACATCGTCGGTCCCTCCTGTCACTGAAGCCACGACCACGGCCCCAGTCACGACGGCTCCAGCGACCGCTGCTCCAGGCGCTACCACCGCCACCCCAGCGGCCACCATCGCCACCCCAGTCGCTACTACCTCTGCCCCAGCCACTGCCGTGACGACCAGCCCGCCCATCATTGCAACCATTGCGCCGACTGCTGCTGCCACAACCAGTGCGCCAGCAACCAAGCCGTCTATCGGCAAGATCCCTGGCAAGAAGACCAACTGCATGATCAACAAGAAGCCAACTGCGGCCCCGGCGACTGCGGCCAAGATCAACAACGATGTGAAGCAGTCGTACAATGAGAACAAGGAGCTGAGCGACTCGGAGGAGAACGAGGAGGCCGGCAACGAGTACGACGCGGACGAGCACGAGGAGACGACCAACAGCGAATAAACGGCTGCTGGTGGCTCGCGAAAGCAACCACCACCGCCAATATAGAGCGTGTCGTCTTTGTAAACTGCAAACGGGAAGGGAAGAAGAAGAGCGACGGTGGCTATGGACCTATTTAACTGTCTCGGCCCTCCTTCACCGCCACCACCACAAGACCGTCTCAGAAGCTTGCGTGATGGAATTTCGGAATGGGGTCCGTTTTTTGCTGCGTGCCCTGCATGTCAACTGTCTTTTTTGCGTCACGAGTCCTAACTCAAAACTCAATACAAAGAAGTCCCCAGTGGGTTTTGATTATGTACAGCATCTCTGTGATTGGTGGTGTCAGCTCGACTGGTGATGTCCATCATTTGGTGGACGGATCCCATTCGCCAAAGTGTAGCCATGCAGGAAACGAACACCTCCAAGCACGTTCTCAGATCTGTGACATGTGACAGAAGCGAGTTAGTGACCGGACGCGTCCTTTCGCGCCCACGCCGCGCACGACTTGGCTCATAAGCTTGAGCACCACGCGCGACAAGTAGTAACAGAGAGAGGGATGCCGATCGACGTGACGGCGCGCCATGCGTTCGCGTACAGCGGGAGGCAGCTGCAGCTCGCGGACGAGCACACGATGGCGTTCGTGAGCGGCAACGCGCTCGCGTTTACGTCCACGGTCTCCAACTCGCAGCACTTCCTGCTGCGCGCCAAGCCGCGACAGCTCGTGGCCTTTGACTGCAACTGGCGCATGGCGACCGTGGCCGTGACTGCGCGCGAGCCCAATCCGGATATCTTGCTGTACTCGTATCCGGACAAGAAGCTGCGCGGCAAGCTGCAGCAGGGCGCGCGGTTCGAGTATTCCAAAATCACCTTCTCACGCTGCGGCCGCCGGCTCGTGAGTCTGCGGCCCATGGACGCGGACGAGTCCGACGAGAGTTCCTCTGCGGTCCCTGTTGCCTTTACTGGAAACCAGAAGCCCCGGCTCGTGGCTGCAGCCAGCAACAGCAACAACAACAACGCCGCCACCAGTAATGACGCAGAGGGCTCGTCCACGGCCGCTAAGGTCGCGGCCAAGCGCCAGCGACTCTGCGTGTGGGACGTCGAGCAGCTCGAGCCCGTGAAAGGCTGTGCGAACGGCGTGATCACTATCGACATGGCATTCGTGGCCTTTGACCCAGCGAACGCTGACCAGTTCGTCGTTGGCGGTGATGACGGGATGCAGATCTGGAAGATCTATCGCGGCAAAGGCTCGAGTCTGTTGCGCCACATGAGCGTCCATCTGGGCAGCAGCGCGGCCGCGGCGTCCACATTCGGCCGCGTGGGCTCGCAATCAACTGATGGCGATGAAGATTGCAGTGATGCGGAGCTTCTGGACCTCGAGGAGAAGCGCAACCAGTGGCTCTGCCACACCTGGGTCAAGAACGAGAAGCTCCTGGCGGCCAACCGAGCCGGTGAGCTCGTCTTAGTGGACGCTGTGACCGCGACAATCGTGCAGATCATTGAGACGGCCATGCTGCCAAACCGCTGCTGCATCGCGGCGGTCGTGTACACGGCCGAGTCCGTCGTCGTCGCCTACGCAGACGGCCGCGTGCTGTGGCTCAACGATAAGTCCTGGGAGGTCATGCAGAGCGCATCTCTGCCAGCAGTTGGTTCGGAGGCTAACAGTGCGATCCAGCATGCCTCTGCTTCTACACTTGAGGCTTCAATTCCATTGACCACCGCCAGTGGCGAAGCGAGCCTCGTGGCCTGCATGGCGCCGTCGCCCAACCACTCAAAGCTTTACATTGGCACGCGCGACGGACGCATCTTTGAGCTCAAGAGCAGTGTCCTTGTGGACGAAGAAGAGGACGACGACGACGGCGGCGGTGGAGCCATGGCCACCAGCCCAGGCATTCACAACAGCGGTAACAATAGCAACAACGATTCGCACCTGGTCGTACCCTGTGGGAGCTTTCCCGTGGGTGCTGTGCTCGCGAGTTCAGCGCTCACGCCTTCGGGTGGGACGTTCCTCAGTGACGCCGTGGTCGCGAGCGGTGGGGTCAGTGGGCGACTGTATCTCTGGAGCATCACCAAGTGTCGCCTCCTGGTGGACGTTAGTGTCTCCCTGCTGTTCACACACCCACTCACGTCCCACCCAAGTATCACTATGTCCTCCGAGGGGTCCTTCAGTGGAGGACAGAATCAATCCACGGGCTCACTGAGCCAGATCTCCAACTCCCAGTCCGGCGAGAGCCTAGCCGCACCCGGGAGCCATCTAGACGCCGAGGTCGCACCGGTGGTCATCATCACGGCCCTGGCGTCCAAGCCCGCGGATCCCGTCCTCATGATTGGGGACCAGACGGGCCGATTGCGCGCCCTGTGTGCGTCCAAGGTCGTCGGGGGCAGTGGAGCCGTCGAACTCCTGCCTCTACACTCGCTGCAGCTGGTGGCCGACGCGCCGCTCGACATCCTCGAGATGCACCCGACGCAGACTGTGCTGTTGGCCGCGTCCACACGCGCCAACACCGTGTTTCTACTGTCCACGGACCACGAGAAGCACTTCGCCGTGCTCGCGTTCTTCCCACTGCTGGAGCCCAAGGAGCACGTCGTGGACGTCCAGTGGAGCCTACCAGCCCACAACAAGAGCGCGCTCATCGTCACGTGCTTCTCATCCAAAGGGCTCTTTTACGTGGCCCGGTACCAGCAGACTAACAGTGACAATAGCGATCCCATGGCGGCCTCAGCACCGCCTCTACAGCTCAGGACCAAGGTCGTGGCCTTTGGCGAGGACATGCTGCCCAAGTGCGCGAGTCTGCGGTTCCTGACCAACGCGCCCATGAGCATGATGCTCGCGACCGCACCGGGCGATAACACTGTCCATGTGATGAAGTACATGGAGATGGTGCTAGACCCGACCGAGAAGATCAGCATCCTGTCCAAGGTGCTGGCCCAGGATGCCCACGAGAATGGGATCGCGACCATGGCGCTCTATCCGCACATGCTCGCGGACGGGGCCGAGCTCGTGGCCACGGCCGCGATGAATGGGGCCATCACGATCTGGCTCGTGGCCTTTGGGGCTGCCGCCAGTGGTGGGGCTGAGGCCACAACCTCAACGCCACCGTCCCAGACTTCTACGAGGTCGGCTGGTAAAGAATGGCAACTTGAGGATGTCCAGGCCACCAAGAAGAAGACGATCGTGGTTCACTCGGGCCCAGTGACGTCGCTACTCTTCATCAACGTCCAGGACGACGTGTACCTCGTCTCTACGGGCAGCGACGGCTGCGTCTTTCTATTGGACGTGCGCATCCCAGCCGAGTCCAAAGCTTCAGGCTCAGAGTACGAGCTCAACATGAACCCGCTGTACCTGAACGTGACGACGTTCGCCAAGTACGATGAGACGTTCAAGCCGGCCCAGGAGCTCGAGCTCAAGCCGTTTCTCCAGGTTCTAAAGGAAAATGATGAGTTCGCGACCCGCAACCGCTTCGACCGACTCAAGGACCAGACGCGCGCGCAGCTCAACGACTTGGAGCTCAAGCTCAAGCTGCTGCTGGCCGAGAACGACAAGTTGCCTGAGACGGAGCGGCTCGCGCGCGACGAGTTCGTGGTCAACGTCGACTGGCGCGACCAGCTGCTGCGCAAGAACCGAGAACGTGCGGAGCGTGTGCGCGAAGGGATCCTCAAGGACTTGGCCAAGATGAACATCGTCCGCGAGCGCATGAAGCACGAGTTCTGGGACTCGGCCACGGTCCAGGGCGTGCGGCTGCGTGGGCTCTCACCGTCTCTACCTTCTGGGAATCAACAGCAGCAGCAGAACAACGGGCTCTTTGTGTACAACTTCCCCATGCGCCGACAGACCAAGCAGGAGCTGCTCACGGCCAGGAAGATCGAGCTCATGCGCACAATTGAGTTTGCCCACCAGCAACAAGAGGCCATTGAGGCCAGCAGCAGCACTAATATCGGTTCACAGGTCGACACGGCGCTCTCGCGGTTCAACCAGGTGCTGGCGCCGAGCAACAACCTCCAGTGGCTTATTGACGCTGGCCTGCACCACCCGTCGCTCAACAAGTGGCTCGTGGACAAGGCCAAAAGCTCATCTACGAACAGCTACAGTGAGCTGCAGCCTTACCAGCTCGTGTACCACCCGGCGGCGATTCGCACGCGCAAGCAGCAGCGCGTGCAGGTGCACGTGCTCAAGGCCTTTGTGCGCGCACTCGTGGTCGAGTTCAACGACGAGTTCAGCGCGCTCGTGCGCCTGAAAGAGGCCAAAATCGAGGAGATCGAGGCCAAGAACGCACGCGTGCTCGAGATCGGCGCCGAGCTCGGCGGCATCTCACCTTTGGCCCAGGAGCTCTACCGGCCGCAGCTGGCCCAGGACGAAATCGCGGCGTCCATCCTCGAGGTCAAGCCCGAGGAGATGACCCAGAGGATGTACGAGACAGAGGAGATGCGCCGCAAGCGCGAGAAAGAAGCCCAGGAGAAACTCGAGCTTGAACGCCAGCGCCAGAAGGATGACGTGGCCGGGCGCGCGCTCACCGACATGATGGACGGCACGCTCGAGGTCAAGAAGGAGAACCTGGCGACGCAGTCATTTGTGAAGGAGCAGTGGATGATCGACACGCCGGCCGACGAGCTGACGGCCGAGCAGAAGAAGCTCGTGGCCCAGTTCGAGACGGCGCAGCAGAAGTTCCTGGAGGAAAAGGAGAAGTACAAGAAGAGTCTGGACCTGGAACTCAAAAAGATCCGTGGCGAGATCAGCGATGTCTGCAGGGCCTTCGATGATAAACTCAGAGGGTTGCAGGAAAGCTACCTGCACATGCGCAGGAGTGTGCTCGTGCAGCATTTGTACGAGCTCCGGCTCGCGGAGGACCTCATGGACCACGAGCAGCTCTTGTTGGGACGCCAGCGTATTGAAACGGGGATCCTAGAGCTCCAGACCGAGATTAGAAAGAGCGAGCATGAGAATGAGCTCTTTGCGGTTCAGCTGGATGGGTCCAAGGACGAGTGGCATCGTGCCGTGGATGAGGACAAAAGCTGTGAAAAGAACTTTCTCAAGGACCTCGAGGAGCTCACTGGAGCGAGCACCAGTGGAGCTGGAGCTGGAGTCGGAGCAGCCGGAGCTGGTCCAGCACCGCTGGAGCACGACCTCATCAAGCACCTCGTCGAGCTCTACAAGAAACGCAAGGGCGACGACTTGGCGCGCGACGGTGGCGACACCATGGCGAGAAAGGGTGGTGCAGCCAAGCGTGGCAAGAGCTCGCAACACCTGGGTATGGGCACGAGCAGCTTGCAGCTTAACGCCGGTGTCTCTGCGAAGGCGCGACTGCTGGCTGAAGGTTTGAGCTCCGACCCGTCTTCGCGGAGTCTCTCGCCAGGGACGCTGCTCCAGAGTCTGCAGCATTCCAGCAGCGATGGCGTGGAAGGCGATGCGAATGTGGACCCGTTCCAGTACCTGGACTACCAGCAGCAACCGCAGCTCAAGCGTCTTGACTCGGGTTCCGTCGGTGGCGCCAGCCAGCGCCACGTTGTCCCACTGGACTACGACGTGGATCGCCCCGACGGCATCCTCATTGAAGACCGCGTGTGGCGCGCACTCAATGTGCTCCGCACCAAGAAAATCCTGGCGGAGCACAGTGTCAAGGAGAAGGCGGAGCAGTACGCGCTCGCCAAGAGCGTGGCTGAGGAGCTCCGCTCCAAGCTCACGGAGCTCCAGTACTCGCTGCAGGAGCAGGTCTCCGCCTATGAAGCCACGACGCGGCAGCTCGACGCACTCACGGACAACTCGCCGCTGCTCGTGCACATCAAGCAGGGCCAGGACGAGTCGAGCACCAGTGCTGGCAGCATCAACGCGGACGACCTGATCCGATACGCGGCTCCAGCAGATGCGCTCCTGGTCGCCAGGGCCAGCGTTGAGTCACTCAACGACGTGATCCAGCTCCACGGGAAGGACCAGGTGGGCATCCTGGGCAAGATCAAGAACTTCCGCAAGAACATCAACGTGATGGAGTGGGAGCACACGCTGCTGCAGATGCAGACGCGCGACATGGAGGAGCGCTACACGGACATCCAGCTGCTGCGCGTGACCAAGGACCTCCAGGAGCTCTTCCACACGGGCGACACGTCCGAGAAGCAGAAGCGCGAGATCGCGCTGCTTGAGGCCAAGATGGTCCACTTGGGCAAGAACCACCAGACGAACCTCATCAAGCTCGACCAGGCCATGGCCAAGCTCCAGAAGCAGTGGCGCGAGCGTGTGCGCGAGAACCAGGGCTTTGAGCAGCAGGCCCAGCAGCTCCAGATGCAGGTGCAGATCCGTGAAGACATCCTCTCGAGTCGCAAGAGCGCCGCGTTGCGCAACGCCTCGTCCGCATCATCAGGTGGAGGTGAGGCGACGGAGAACCCGCAGCTCAAGGCAATCATCGTGAGGCGCAAGCTCGTGGACCTGGCCAGGTCGCAGACCGAAGAGATCGAGTATTTGCGCATGGAGCTCGACAAGATGCGCAGACGCACGTTCCCGAGCTTCGTGCAGCACCAGGCGGCGCGCGAGTACCAGGCAAGTGACAGCAAGTAGAATAGGCAGACAACAGCAAATTCTAATATCAATCAATGTATTTTGTTTCTTTTCGCGAAGTGTCCTCCTTGGGTGGACAGATCTCATCTGTACGGCCATCACTCCTACTTGGTTCGAACAAATGTATCCATGATTGACAAAGTTGTCCACCTCAAGTGTCCATCTTTATGAAACAGGTCTGTTTTTTTACAGCAATGCAGCGTAGGCGAGCTTCGTAACCGACGCCTTCTTCAGCACCTGCTGCTTGAGCGACGGCACCTGGTCCAGCACGCTCTTGAGGCTCTGCAGCGCGACCTTCGCGCGCTGGCGCTGCGCAATGTTGGACACTGGAGCAGCAGCAGCTGAAACGACAACAGAAGCCTCACCACTGGCGATGAACGCCGCCAGCACATCCGCGATCTGACTGAGCACGCCAGCCCACTCGCCAAAGCTGCGCTTGTGAAGATCTGGGTGCTCGAGCAGCTTCTCACTCACGATGGCTTCCAAGCAACTGAGCACCGAGTTGGTCTTGACACCACGCAGCTCCAACGAGATCTCGTTGTTGCTCGAATGTTCGTCAGAGTCAGCAGCAGAGTCCACAAAGCCTACGGAGCTCGAGACCGCGTCAACAACGTGCTGGATCGCCACGAGCGAGCACGCCGACTGCGCGCACCGCATGACGAGCTCCGAGATATGCGCCAGCTTGGTGCTCAGCGCGGCGTTCACACGTGTCGCCTGGACGCTCGAGCAGAGCGCTGCGAAAGCGTTCACGGTCTGCAGCGCCAGCGCCCGTTGCTGGGGTCCATCCAATTCATCACCGAGTCCTTCACTCGCCTGAAGCGCATTCGTAAAGAGCTCCATGAGCAGCAGCAGCGCTTTCTTGTCCACAGTCTGCTGTTTCAGCAGCAGTGCGGAGATCCACTCGAAGAAGGCGGCCTTGGAGATCAAGTACGACGCGCCACCCTCGGTCTTCAAGCACGAGTTGAGGATCTGGCCAATGAGCACCTGGGTGTGCTCGTCTGCGAGCTCCGAGCTGAAGAAGCTCATGAGGATCGGCAGCACGTGGCGGCGCACGAGCAGCAGCACGTCCACGTCCTCACAGACGCCACGACGCAGCGTGTGCAGAAACCACGAGCGCTCCTGCTTGTACGTGAGTGGCTCGCGGCTGTTGAAGAGCGAGTAGAACATGGGCACGTCGTTCACGTCGATGGCTGGCCGCGCCAGTAGAAAATGGTTCAGGTGCGGGTACATGGCGTGCACGGGGCGGCACAGGATCGAGATCGCGTCGTTCATAAACACTGTGATCACGGACGAGACGCCCTCGAGCGGCTCCTGGATCGAATTGCGGAAGCTCTCGAGCAACAGGTGGATCTGACGCCCGGCCTTAAAATCCGAGGACTCGGAGGTGAGGGATTCGTGGATATGGGCCACGATGCCGTATGCGTACGTGCGGATGCAGTCTGCATTCGAGGATGTCGCGCGCACGGCGATACCCAGCAAGCCCTGCTGGACAATGGCGGCGTCCGGGAGGTCCGAGGACGAGATGAAGTGCGAGAGCATGGGCAGCAGGAACGCCGGGTCGTAGGCCAGCTGGCGGTCCGCTTGCTTCTTAGTATCCTGGTCCACCACAGTGTCGACCACGTCTGCAGCAATAGAGCCAAAGGGCAGCAGCCCTAGGTCGCTGGTGGTCACCACCTCGCGGTCCAATGGGAAGTGCTCGACGGTCGCGCGGATACGAGTCTGTTCGAGCCCGCCGCTGATGAGCCAAACCGAGTCGTCCACGAGGTCCGCACGCGACTGGCCCGGCTCGACTGCGTCCTCGGCGGCCGAGAGGATCGTCGTGGACGACGCGCCAAAGCGGAAGCCAAACTGCGAGAGCGAGATGCCGGCGTGCTCGTCAAACTTTTCAAAGAGAATGCGTAGAAGACGGTCCGTGGCGCTCAGCGACATGCTGTAGACGCTCAGGAGGATCTTAAAGAGCTTGCGGTCGTACACTCCACTCGTCTGCACAAGCCAGAAGACCACACGTGCGACCAGTTCGCTATTGCGCGTGTCCTCCAGGCTCTGGACGAACAACGGGTGGTCTGTGAGGACGCTCAGGTGGTCACCAAAGTCGTACTTGGCTGCCTCACGGGCGCTGGTGTCCGCAGCCGCGAGCGTCATGAACACGGCGGTGAGTTTGACAAAGCCTAGGTACGACGCCACTGAGCTGTAGTTGAAGTCCTGCGCTCTTGTGAACTGGGGACCGAGCGCCTTGAGGATCGTAGCGAACGTAGGGGACGTCAGTCTACTGGCGAGAACGCCCTGGACGACCGTGGCAACCACCGAGAGGAATTTGTCGACCACACCAACCTCGTGCGACATCGCATGTGGGTTCTTACACAGTGTCTTTAGAGCCTGAAGACCACACTTGACCAGGAAGACCACGAGGGTCTCCTGGGTCTTGCTGTTCTGGATACTGAGGGTGCTTGAGCGCATCACGAGCAGTAGTGCTGTCTGTTGGGTTAACGACAGAGTCTTCCCGTCTGGGAACCGCTTCATCAGCGTCTTGAAGACACTGGAGATCACGTGAGAGAGGTCAATGGCGCTGTCGTTCTCCACCAAGACGTGGCGGAGGAACGACAGACGGACGTCTTCGTCGTTTTGCTGCTGTTGTTCGTCGGTCATGAGGCTCGCAAAGCAGTCGCCCACGAGCGTGTGCGCGTACGCGAGCAGCTCAGACGACTCGATGCGCGTGAAGACGTCGTAGGCCGCACTCAGCAGCGCGTACGAGACCTCTGTCGACTTACTGCCCTCCGCCTGGAGCTTCTTGGCCAGTTGGGACTCTAAATCGCTCGAGAACGAGGTGATCTTCATCTTCTTCTGAGGCGAGCTCTCACTGCGGATCGCCAGCATGATACGACGAAGCATCTCGGTCAGAGAGACACGGTCGCTCTTCGTACTCGACGCTGCGCTCACGATGATGGGCACTAGTGTACTGCCGATCGTCTCGTGGGCGACCTCGGCCTGGACGCCGCCGAGCTTGCCCAGCACCGAGAAGCTGGACGAGTAGAACGATGACGACGAGGTTAAAGAATAATTGGAGCCCGTGGTTTCCAAAAGCTCCCAGAGCTTGCGTGCCAGCAGCTTGCTCTTCTTGTAGTCAGCAAACGACGCGTACGTGGCGGTCTGGTCGTCGTCGAGGGACTTGAGCAGGTGGTGCAATAGCACGCCCTGTACAGATGACGACACAGTCGAAGACGCAGAGCCTGATTCCAGGAACTTGTGCAGTAGGCGGATGCGCAGATCGGCCGGCAAGAGCGACGAGAGCAGAACCACCGACGGGACCCCCGAGCGCTCAAGCAGTGACGCGAATGACGAGCTGGTGAACGAAGAAGCCGAGTTGTCGCTGTAGAACAGACGCAGGCCTGAGATCTCGAGCGCCGACAGTTTTCTTCCCAGCGCAGATGACGATGCTGAGGTTTCGTTGGCCGCCTTGTTGAGTTTGCGCAGGATGCGTGCGATCTGGAAGATCACGAGCGGCGCTGAGTCGACGCTCTTGGCCGACACGATCACGAAGCTCAGCACATGCAGCAACAGGTTGCACAGCTGCTCCTCAACATCACTACTAGCCTTGCTCTTGTTGTTGCGGTGGTTCAAGGCAAACAAGAGCTGCTCGCAGAGTCGCACAGCCTCGGTGATGGTGAGCGAGCCATTGCTGATACGCTGTTTGAGCAGCGTCGCAACAGCATCGCAAGAGCTCTCGCCTGGGCTGCTGCAGGTGAAGAGTACGCTTTGGAGGACAATGTGAAGCGGCAGCTCGCCCTTGAAGCGCTCACCAGTGGAAGACACTCCTGAAGTGTGCTTCTTCTTGGACTTCTTCTCAATCTGAGCCTGGAAAATGTCCATCAGGTTGCCGCCGACCCACGAGCCGAGGTAGTGGAAGACCATGCCGAATGAGCCGCTCACACGCACACAGTTGTCCACAATCTGCTCCCAGGAGCTCACGAACGCAGATGGTGAGAATGTCACCAACTGGTGGACAAATTCACTAGTCGTCTTGGCGTCGCGCCACTTTGAGTGTTTACTTGAAGTGGACTCTTTCATTTTCTTCTGCGCTGGTTCAAGTGACTTTGTCAGGTGGACGTTTGACAAGGCAGCAAGTGTCTCACAGTACTGGACGAGACGCTCAAAAGCGTCTGGTGCTCCGTCACCTCCAGTCGTTAAGGCGTCTACGCGCTTTCGCTTCTTCGCAGTTGCTTCATCGTCATCACTACCAGCCTCGACTGGGTCTTCTTCTTCGCCACTCGTGATCAGCGCCACGAGCTGCTGTGGGACCTCAGCGCTACAAAGCAGCGAGAGCAGCACGCGCGTGCCAAAGACCACGACCTGCGCGTCCGAGCGGAGACTTGCGAGCCCACTGCTGTTGCTACTAGGGCCCTGGTTAAAAAACGTCACGAGCGCAATCGTGCCTGGGCTTAGTGATAGCGACCCACTGTTAGCAGCTGAGCAGCGAGCGCGGAAGGTCTCCAGGTACCGGAACGGGTCGGCGAGCACGCTCTGCACCAGCTGCTCCATGAACGCGGCGCACTTGTCGCCACCGGAGCGCAGACTGTCGAGCCAGATCGCGGTCTCTTCACGCGAGCGGCCGTCGTCAGAGTCGTTGCCAAACACGGTCGAGACGAGCAGCGTGCGCTGCAGCACCTGGCCACAGAGATTCTCGATCGCCTGGTTGGGCGTCTGCACGTACAGAACCAACAGCTGCAGGAGCTTGGAGCGCGGGCCATTGATGTTGTTGTTAACAGCGCCACTGGGCAGCAGCACGTGGAGCCGCGTCGCGTCGACGGTGAGCAGGAAGCGCAGGATCTCACTCACAATGAGGCTCGCGAGCGCCGATTTCGCTGCCGGCACTTGGCTGTTAGAGGTCTCGAGGTAGCCCCAGGCGAGGATCTTGGTAAAGTCGAGCTTGACCTCGCTCATGGCCTGCGGGAGGCACTCAAGGTACAACCGGAAGACCACGAGCGCGCGCACGTAAATGAGCGCGACCTGGTCCACGGACGAGCAGAGCTTGAGCAGCAGCGACACGAGCGCCTCGGGGCTCGGCAGCAGAAAGCGCAGCTCGCTCTCGAGCTCGGCCGGGGAAATCGCTGAAGTCTCGCCGTTCTTGGCGAGCGAGACAAGGAACTGGTACCGCCTCAGCGCGACCTCCATGACGCCCAGCGTGCTGTAGATGATAAGGTTGTTGGCGTGCTGGATGCCGCGCGAGAGCTCCTTGCGGCAGTTGAGTGGGAGGATCAGGCGCGTCGCCAGCGCCGACGACGAGCACCACGACGGCACGTCCGCACCGCTCTCGCTGGGGAAACCAGCAGTGATCGCGTCCAGTGGACACGAGAGCAGCTTCTGCACCAAGGACGCCATGCAGAACCAGCGGTACCCAGGCTTGGGCTCCAATTGGATCGACAAGGCCTGGAGATACTCCGCCGCGAGCCCCGGGTACGTCGTGATGAAGGACGCCACGAGCGTCTGCGCGTGCGTGCTACGGATGAACTCGTTCACACCGATGGTGACGATCGCATTGCGGATCACCTTGACGGCGTAGGCCTGCTCGGACGTGTGGCTCGGCTCGTCGCTGTCGTTTGTGTTCACAGCGGTGGCTGTAGCCTTGGACAGGAACAGGCGGAGCGCGTGCTTCTGTGGGACGACGTACAGCGCACTGGTCGGTTCAAAGAAGATTGCGTGGAGCACGTCGAGCGCCATGGTGGCGATCGAGTCGTCGTCCGACTGCAGCAGCGGCAGCACCTGGTGCACGCAGTGCGCGTTGAAGATTACGAGTTTCGTCTTGTCGTCCACGCTCTTATTGTGCAGCACGAGCTCTTTGAGGCGTGCGAAGAGGTGCGAGAGCATCTCGACGCTGTCGCCGTCGATGCTCTTGAAGAGCGACGCCGTCACGCCACCTTCCTTCATGGCGAAGCGGTGCACGCTCTTGTCCGGACACGCGGTGAGCGCCAGTACGAGACGCACGTATGCCTCTCGGATCTGGAATGCGGGCTTCGTCACAACAGCAGCAGCAGTCGTCTCAATGGCGTCCTCGCCTTCTTCGCTGGCCTCGACGGCAGCTGGCGCGTCGGCCTTCTTCATGCGTCGCGTGGCGAGCTTGCCGAAGGGCGCGCTCTGGAAGTTGAACAGCCGCACGAACTCGCGCGCCACGGCACCGTTGACGCCCACGAGCGCGGTCATGAGCTCGAGCGCCTCGAACTCGATGATGGGCTTGTCGCTCCACGAGAGCACCTTGTCGAGGCTCGCGTTCTTCTCGCGGATGACCTTGAGCGCGAGCGTCTCGGCGGCGCCTGCGTTGCGCTGCGTCTGCACGCGCAGCAGCTGTGAAAGCACGCGGAAGAACACGGCGATGGACTCACGTCGCTCCCAGCGCGAGCCCGCGCCGTGCGTGTCCGGCCACGTGTGCAGCAGCGCGTCGGCGTGCGGCTGGATCTCGAGGAACTTGGCGGCCAGCGCGTCGTCATCAGCGGTCAGCGCCTGCGCGAAGCTCTGGATGGCGGCGTCCAGCGGCTGCTTGGGCCGCTCCACCGCCAGGAGGAACTCGCGGAGCACCACCTGCGCCATCGTTCTCACTGGTGCTGGTGCTGGTGCTGGTGCTGGTGATGGCGTTTGAATGGGCGTGGCTCTTTGACCAAGCGATCGAAAGATGGCTGGGTGGTAGTTTTGCTAAAATAATTGTAACATTATACTTATATGTGTATGCCGTATATTCTGTTATTAGATTGATTTACAAATTTCATCAAAATTAGATTCAATAGAAGATAAAATGCTGGATATGTTTTTGTATATGTTTTTAACGTGTTGCCGCATGTCCCACAACTCAAAGTTGCAGGGCAAGATGGACGCAAGTGAGGCGCCGCGCACCGCGCTGCCTGGCTTCGTCTCGACAGCCGTGCTCACGTCCTCCGATGGGGTATGTCTCTATCACATAGCAGTTGTTGAGTTGCTCCTCTGTCTGCTGCTACCGTTATAGTGCGTGTGCTCATATTGATGGCGTTGCGTAGCTCTTCGGAGACAATGTGGAGGAAAAGCGCATCTCCGAGGCACCAGCGCCAAACGCGCAGGACGCGTCCGACTACCGACCGCTGTACGAGCGGCTGCAGGAGCACAGAGACAAGAAGGACAGCGACTGGAAGGAGAAGCACAACCCGTTCGGTAGGTGGCGGGCTGATGCATTTTTGTATCTGTTTATTTGGTGCTCATGTGCTGTGGTGTAAACTGTTTTTTTTAATATGTTAGCCCCGCCCAAGGCCCCGGACGACGAGGAGTTCCAGTTCATCCGCGATTTGGAAGAGCGCCAGGTAGAGTCCCAGCAGCGCCGCAAGGAGCAGCACAACGAAGACGTGGCCGAGTTCCGTGAGTCGAGTGCTCGCTATTGATGATCTCCGTAATTAAAGATCGCCCGGTGGAGGCTGACTAGATGGCTGCTCAAATGTGTTTCTACCGCAGTGCTCGCCAAGCACCAGACCACCAACGGCACAGCTACGACCACCACAACCACCAGTGGCCCTATGGCCAGCGCAGTGCTATCAGAGGAAGCGTTGCAGAAATATTTAAAGCCCAAGAAGCCACCGGCGCCCGTCGTCGTGCGCGCGAAGCGAAAAGCAGCGCCCAAGGCCAAGGCCATGGCCTCCGCTGCTAACGTCACGAGCGCAAGCAAAAAACAGAAAGCTGCTGCTGTAGCGGAAGAGAAGACCAAGAGCGCCACCGCAGCCGCGCCGCCCAGCATTGGTCTCGTGGCGTACGGCAGCGACAGCGACGATAGCGGCTGATGTGCCCATAATTAATTGAGAGATAATTAATTAACTCACTTGAGCGCCTCGTAAGATGAATGTAATAACATGTTATAAAAATTTGACTTGGTTATCACCGTGTAGGGCTTGTCAGCGCAGCAGAGGTGGTGGGATCGCAGTTGGCTGCTTGCGCTGACGGATTGCGGCGGCGCCTCGGCCAACATTTGGGTTCCTAAACGGTGGTGACGACTCGATGAGCACTCGCGTGGTACGGTGCGGCCGGCGCTGCGGGCGGTCCGGGGTCCGCATGACCACTGCCGTGCGTTCGTTCTTGATGAGACTCGAGACTGCAGTGCGAGGCGGACCCGTGGGCTTTGCTGCGGCTCCTGCCAATGCTACAGCTGGTGCTGCGCCTGGCAGCACTGGTTTAAAGTTCGTGGGCGTTGTGGCCAGCAGCGGATGCTTATTAGCGGCCAGTAAACGACTGGGACCGCTGATGACGATGGTGTGGGGCGTGTTGTTGCTGGCGCTGGGCGTGAAGCGCGACTGCGGGCCAGCGAAGAGCGCGCGGTCGACGTTCCGCATCAAGAGCGGCGCGCCTTTCGAGCCAGACGAGGATTGCCTCGTACCCAGTGAGCTCTGAGGCGTCAGGCTCGGCTTCTCTGCGCTCTTAGACGCCCTGCTCTTGCTGCTGCTGCTGCTAATGCTCCGCGGTACTGCTGGTGAGGAGGTTGAGGCCGACGCCGCTGCAGTCCCAGTCTTCTTCACCGCCTTGAGCAGGTCCTTGCGCGTGGATGGGAAACTCGATCGGCGCCTCAGTTCGTTCGGGATCTCCATCTTCTTGAACGGGACCACGGTCTCCGTGCGAGAGCGCTTGATCGGCCGCTGCTCGTCGCGCAGCAGTGCTGATAAGACACTGGGGGCAGCCGCGGTTGGAGGGATTGCTACTGCAGCGGTCTCGGCCGCTTCGGTCGGTGGCATCGCCTGCGGAAGTGGATTCAGTGTTAGGTTGTCCATTGCGCGCGTCTCGTCTTCGAGCTCGTAGGCTGCGAGCAGGAACTTGACGAGCTTTGGCAGCCGCTTCGTAAACGCCTTCGCTAGCACGTCCTGCAGGAACTCGTGGAAGGGCGAGCGCTCATCGTCGTCCGTGAGTGACGGTGGGTTGGCGGCGTCCAGCAGCAGCGCGATGCGGTCCAAGAGACTGCGCATTTCCTTCTTCATCACCTTGAGCTGCGTCGTGCTTGAGCTGCTTGTGTCTGCTTGCTTTCCCGTTTGCTTAGCAGTCTTCTTCTTCTTCTTCTCGCAGCAGCAGAGCAGCCGACAGACCACCTGCAGCTGAAGCATCCGCATCACAGCACCACGATCCAGACCTTGTTCTTTCTGCAGCTTCATGGTGCTCAGCTCCGCCACCGGCACAAGCAGCTCCTTGCCAATGTCGGCTAATAAAGGCTGCGGTGCTGATAATTTTGCGGTTGGGCTTGTTGGCGTCAACACGTTCTCTAGAAAACGCACAACGCTATCCTTGCTGTTGCTGTTAAAGGCGGCGCTTGCTGACGCCATTTTCGTGTCGCCATCGGCGTCTGTGGCTGCGACGGCCTGTACATACTGCTGCTTCCACGCGTCCATGATTGCCGTCGTCGCAATCTGCTTTTTGTTTTTTGTGTTTGTTGGCGCCAAAAAAATAAACGAGCCGCAACGAGCGGCTCAGAGCGGCTCGTGACGAAAATAGCAGGCAGAACATGTTGTTTGTTATGTGTCAGAAATGTCAGAATGCTATTATTTTGGGTTTATTGCTAGACTTAGGATAATTATGCAAGGGCGCCCAAAATGTACATGCTCACGAAATGCACTTGTTTTCACTATGCTTTTTGGAAACATGTAACGATTCGTGTACCCATTGGAAAAATTACAACCCAAAATTGCTGGCGATTTTTTCTAATTGAACAATAGTTTTCTTAAGTTGATTCGTTAGAAACGAATCGACAACATCTCGCTGATGTAAGTGTTGGGTTTATCCCGAATTGTAGTACATATTTGCGCCCAAAACACTTGATTTGGGCGCAGCAATGGTTTATTTTCGGTATATGTGGATGACAGGTAGGTCATTTAAACAATCGTTTCGATCGTGAAAAATACTTTTCAATATGTTTTTTCAAGTTGAAGAAGTGCGCCGTGTCGGGGATTTTGACTTCACGATCATTTGAGACGAACCAACGCTCAACTTGAGAGTCAAAAGGAGTCTGCGAGCTCGCAGATGGCCATCACCAAAAAGTGCAAGCATGTCGGCGCCTCGCAGCAGCAGCAGCTTCCATCGCTCGCGCCCGCTGTC
This sequence comes from Globisporangium okanoganense, assembly GCA_023334035.1. Lineage (NCBI taxonomy): Eukaryota > Oomycota > Peronosporomycetes > Pythiales > Pythiaceae > Globisporangium > Globisporangium okanoganense. Next base: position 17,104 of record JAASFY010000016.1, on the reverse strand, counting down.
GTTGTGTGGCGCAGTTTTATACGAATCGCAAGTACAATGTACATTCCAGGGTCCAAAAAACCTTAATACAGTAATCGCCAAACAAAACAAAACCGTATTTTTATACGATGTCCATCACATGTGGACATTTTTGAAACGAACCTCGAACAAATGCATTGAATGAATCATGTATCAATGCAAAGCTAGCCTATAGATTGTGGCGTTTCTCTTCCTCGGTCCTCTGCGCCATCTGCACTTCTGAAAGCTCAACCCAAGCGCGCGATCTCCTTCCGGAGCCACGCGACTGCGTCGTCCGTCGACATTTTGGGCAGAGGCAGCGCCGCAAAAGCGTCCATGAACGCCACTCTGGCCTTCTTGAGCGGACGCTTGAGCTGATCTTCACTCTCATGACCATCACTGCTTTTCTGCTGCTTGGAGCTCGAAGCAAAGCTCTCGAGCTCGTCGCTCTTGCGCTTGGCGCACGCGATGACGGCCGTCGGGAAGCCCGCCATGGCGGCCACGTGCACACCGAAGCTCTCCATGCACGCGCCGTCGCGCACCTGGTAGACCATCGTGATCTGCTTTTCGCCCGCCACGGCCGTCACGTGTTTGTTGGCAAAGCCCCGCGGGTGGCTCTGCTGCAGCGCCGTGAGCTCGTGGAAGTGCGTGGCGAAGAGGCACATGGCGCCCACCTTGTCCAGCAAGTACTCGGAGATGGCCCACGCGAGCCCAAAGCCGTCGTAGGTCGACGTGCCGCGGCCGAGCTCGTCGATGATCACGAGCGACCGGCGCGTGGCCTTGTGCAGAATCGCCGACGCCTCGAGCATCTCCATCATGAACGTCGACACGCCGCGCTGCTGCAGGTCGCCGGCGCCTACGCGCACGAGCAGCTTGTCGAACACGGGCAGGCGCGCGACGTCGGCCGGCACGAAGCTGCCGATCTGCGCCATCACGACGATTGTGCCCAGCTGCCGGATGTACGTGCTCTTGCCGCCCATATTGGGGCCCGTGATGAGCTGAAAGCGCGACTCGTCGCGCACCAAGTGGTAGTCGTTCGGGATGAAGTCCACCTGCTCTTGGAGCTCCACGCACGGGTGGCGAGCCGACGTGAGCACCACGCAGTCGCCCTCTTCTTCGAGCTGTGGACGGCAGTAGCCCGAGCCAGCATGGCACGCCGCGTGGGCGAATCCGAGCAGCACGTCGAGCTCGGCGAGTGTTGCGGTCGCGGCCTCCAGCACGGGCACGTACGTGGTCGCCACGTCGCTCGCGGCATTCAGCAGACTCGACTGGCGCTTCTCGTACTCGCCCTTGATGCGCCGGTGCTCCGAGGCCAGCGCCTTGAGCTTCGTGGTCGTGAACTGCACACCGCTCACGAGCACCTGGCAGATGTGCACGTACGGCAGCTTGGAGATGCGCGCCTCCTCCTTGGTGTTGGTCACGCGGAAGACGAACTCGCGCACCTTGTCCTTCTCGCACTTGATGTCGCCGCCGATCGTCTCGCGCGCGCTGCGGTGCTCGCTCTCGATTTCCGAAAGCACGTCGTTCCACTCGCTCCTTAGCGCCTGGAGCTCCTCGTCATGCTTGGCGTTGATCACGAGGTGCGGACGCGTGTCCAGATCCACCACTTCCTCAATAAGCTCCACGTAGCCGCTCATGTCCTCGACGATCTTCGTCAGCGGCGTAGTGTACTGCTCTTCAATCAGCGACGATGACGCGCCGTCGTAGTTGCGCAACAGCCTCAGGATGCGCGGGATCGCGTCCTTCGCAGCGTCGTACACGCTCACGAGGTCGTCGATCTTCACGTTGCGCTTCTTCTCCAGCACGACGCTCAGGCGCTCGAGGTCGGGCAGCGACTTCATGCACTCGTCCAGCAGCTCCATGCGCAGCGACGCGTCGTCCACGAACACCTGCACGACGTTCTGTCGCGCCTCGATGCTCTTCAGGTCCACGAGCGGCTGGCGGATCCAGCGCTCGAGCAGGCGCCGCCCCATGGTCGTCTTGCCGCGGTTCAGGATCTCCAGCACGCTCCCGCCATGGCGCACGGTGCCCTTCACGGTTGGGTCGGGCAACAAGTTGAGCGACCAGATCGCCGAGCTGTCGAGCTGCATCGCAGACGACAGGTTGCCGCCGCTGAGCGTGTAGCACCCAAAGTTGTCGGCGTCCGCCATGAGCTCCAGCGCGTCGATGAGACATGCGAGCGAGCCGGTCGCGAGCGCCATGTCCAGCTCGTTCTTGTACGACGCCATCGAGGCCGCACCGAGCAGCTTGCTCAAATTCGCCTCGAGGTTTGTCTCTTTGAACGAGTTCTTCTTGATGTACACGTTCCCGACATCCAGCGTCTTGAGCAGCGAGTGGAGCTTCTTGCTGTCGCCCACGTGCGGCTCGTGGCCGAGGTCCGCGGGCAGGTAGCAGCGCGAAGGTACGATCTGCACGAGCAGCGTCTCGAGGTTCGTGAGCTCACTCGAGTCCGAGAACGCATAGAGCACGAGCTCCCAGTGCTTGGTGTCTTCGTCCGCCTGGCCCTTCACGCACGAGCGGCGCAGTCGCGGCCGGCGCACGGCCACGCCCACCTGCTTGAGGTGCTTGCTGTTCTTGATCTGGATCGCGATCTCCGGCTGCGGTGCGTCGTCCATGTCGTTGCCCATACTCGCTCGCTGCTGTCTGATGTCGATGGCTTTCGTTGCGGATGGCTCGCGCGCTCTGGTGATGAGGCTCACTCTTTTGGTCTAAAAAAATCGCTTCCCGCGCTTTTTTTGCTGTTGATCCGAGCCAAGCCGCTTCAGCGTGAAAACTCTGAGATTTGATGTTCTGGGAAAGAGCAATTTTTCCTTATCTACGGAAATAGTGAGTTTCTAACATATAGCAAAAGATAAATCAAGGCTACATACAAAGGTCAAATCAAAACTTCTTTTTATTTTGCTTGCAATACGATTGGCCTCGCCATATATATCAAAAGATAAAAAATTGAACAGCATTTGGCTCGGAAAGCGCACAAAACTTTTGCTGGAACAATATACACTACACTTTCATTCATTTTTTTGAAAATTTGTAAATAACTTTCTGAAGTTTATTTAGTTTTGGCTCATATATGAAAAAGCTCTTTGATTGATTGAGGACATCATCTTTTGCAAAAACAAAGCGTTTTTGGTTATATGTAAAAAAGCTTTTTTCAACGACTGGAAGCGGAGGAGCTTGTTGTGTGTCTCGAAACGGTACAAACGCGGCGGCATTCGTCTTGGTCAACGCAGGCAGGCAGGCCTCACGCTCTAACTATCATCCGCCTGCTGCACAACCACCTGAGAGGCTACAGCACCACCCGCGCCCCATACAGCTACTGCCGCAGAGTAACGACACAGCAGCAACTATGACCGAGTCAAAGCGCCGCCACCGCTTCATCCGCATGGACGAGCGGCTCGAGACGCTGCAGACGGAGCTGACGCTGCACGGCAAGACGAACGCGACCGAGGTGACGCTGACGTTCAAGGAGGAGTTGGCGCTGCAGGGCGAGCTCACGATGATCGAGAGCTTCCAGGTGATGTACCGCAAGCTGCAGTCGCTCGTGACCACGACGCCGCAGCTGCTGCACCACATCAAGAAGGTCGTCAAGCTGTTGCAGCTCGAGCTCCAGCAGGCACCCAGCACCGAGGTGCAGCGCGAGCGCGTCATCCCCGTGCTTAAGCTGCTCACGGCGCTCGCGCGCGAGCTGCGCAAGGAGTTCTACCCGCACTTTGCCGGCATCTTGCCCGACGTCATCGCGATCATCGACACAAAAGACGTACGTTCGTGTGACTGATTGTATGGTATGAGCGTATTGTTATTGATACTGACTGTGTGTATATGCTCTTGTATGTTGTACACTTATAGCCGGAGCTCAGCACGCAGGTGTTCAAGACGCTTACGATGCTCTTTAACTACCTGCGCGTGCAGATTCTGAAGGACATGGAGGCCGTGCACAAGTGCTACTTCCCGCTGCTGGGCCACCCGAAGCCCTTTGTGCGCGACTTTGCGGCGCAGACGCTCTCAATCCTGCTGCGCCGCGTCGAGTCTTCCAAGGACCTCAAGAAGTACCTGGGCACGTACTTCCAGGCGCTCACGCACGGCTCGGCTCGAGACAACGAGATCCTCCAGGACGGCTCGGCCAAGCTGCTCTTCGCACTCATCCGCAACGTGAACCACGGCTTCCACTCGCGCATGGGTGAGATCTTCTTGTACCTGCTGGGCGCCTTCCGGACCACGGAGAAGAAGGACGCGAGCCAGCTGGCCGTCGTCTACGAGATCGTGCGGCTCACGTGCGACCTCATGACCAAGCACACGGACGCCGTGAACGCCGGCGAGATGCTCGACTGCTTCGCGCTCGTGTTCGCCAAGCTGGTCAAGACCACGACGCCGGCCAACGACGCCGACTGCTTGTATCTGAGTCGCATGCTGCACATGTTTGCGTTCTTTGTGCGCTACCGCGGCGGCCGGCTGCTGGTCCAGGAGAATCAGATCAAGAGCGTGCAGCTCATCTGTGCGCAGCTGCTGCCAGCCAATGCCACGTCCAGCGCGTCACTTCTCTCTTCCTGTAACGAGCCATTGCGCAATGAGCTCGTGCAGCTTTTCGAGGGCGTCTGGCGCATCTTCCCCGACAAGAGCAGCGTCGTGGCGACCCAGGTCCAGGCGATCTTCCATGCAGCTGATACTGAGACTGAGACAGGCTCAGAAAGTCTCAGAACGTACTGGCGCACGCGTCTGATGCAGCTCTCGGAGCAGATCTTCTCGCACACGGCGATCGAATCCGAATTTGTGAAGCGCCACGTGTTCCCGAATGCGCTCCACCTGGCCTTCGAGACGCTGCTGCCAGTGGACGTGGGTGCCTTCGCCGTGCTGATCACCGCCATGGGCAAGTACGTGGCCACGCACGAGGACGTCGCGCAGAGCAACCCGTTCGTCGTGTTTGCCAGCGGCCACCGGTTCTTAACCTACGCTTTCGCGCAACCGAATCAGAAATTAATGACGGACGCCACGCTGCTAGCGATCGCAGCCAAACTTACGAGCGACTGCTTTATCAGCAACACTGTGAATCAGAATCAGACTCAGCTGGCGAGCCTCGCGCTCGCGTGGAAGTTCTGCCAGGCACTGGCCTTGATCCGCACGGACGACGACCAGCTGCTCGCGTTCGTAACGCCCGTGATCGCGCAGATCGACTCGCAGGTGATCGCCAGTGAGACGGAGACTGCCGTCGCGGCCGAGTTTGGCGCCCTGCGCGCCGAGCTCTGGCGCCTCATGCAGATCGCTGAGCACCAGAAGAAATCTGATACCAAGTCCAAGTCAGTTAAGCACCAGGCCAAGCTCTCGTCGGATTTTGTCGTGAGTGCGCTGCGCGGCAAGCAGACGTCGTTCGCGACGCTCGCGGCGTTCTTCGAGTTCATTCAGATGAAGACGTTGGCCCAGCAGCACGAACTCCTGAGCAAGGATGGCGTGAGCCAGGTCGCTGAGCTGTTGCAGACGAACCTGCGCTCGCAGTCCCACGAGCTCCGCCTCGTGACGCTTGAGCTGTTTGCGCGCCACGACCGTCACGACTTCATCGAGGCCGGCGACGTGACGCTGCAGGGCAAGTGCGACCTGCCGGACGTCTGTCTGAGCTTGGAGCGCCTGTGTAGCGGCGTGAGTGTGGACACAGAGCGTGAGGTCATCCGCCTCATTGGCCGTGTTAAGATCCTGTGTCGCTCGCCGCAGACGCCCATTGTCTACAAGCTCATGGCCGTGAACCACTTGTTTGGGCTCTACCACGTCAAGTTTGCGACCATCTGGCCGCATATTGCGGACGCCGTCGAGACCGCCGCCCGCGTGCACTTTACTGAGGTCTGGGCGATCGTGACGCCCGAGCTGCTCGCGGCCTCGGTGCGCCAGGAGGTCAAGAGCCTGGTCTCAGGCTCAGCTGAGACTGAGACTGAGAAGGACGCGTCGCTGTCATCGCTCAAGCAGATCGAGAGCGAGTTCTCGGCCGTGTGCGCGCTTGAGAAGGGCCAGATCAACCCTGGGAGCGTCACGGATCTGAGTACGCACCACACTCTGCTCTACAAGGGGCTCGAGAAGTTTAGCGACCTGGTCGAGTCCCGCACCAAGTTCATCGTCCCGCTCTTCCTCGTCTTTCTACGTGACCAGTACGGCGCGATCTACGCCGACGAGCTCGACCAGAGTACTCTGGCGGGCATCGACCAGGCGATTGAGAAACTGGCCAGTACAAACACGCTCGAGGTCGTCCAGTGGCGCCAGAAGCAGAGCTTTGCGCAGCTTACGACCAAGAACGTTCGCACCAAGTTCCTCGACCAGCTCAAGCTCTTCTCGACGTTCAAGAACATGAAGGGTGCGTTCGCCCAGGCACTGCTGCACGAGTTCTTCTTTGACTTGATCATGAAGTCGGACGAGGTGATCTCGAAACTCGCGCTCAAGTGCCTCTTCTGCTTTGGCAAGAAGCACCTGTGGGCCTACAAGGAGCAGCTCAACCGCATCGCCGACTCGACCACGTTCCGCGAAGAGCTCACGAACTTCAACATCAGCGAAGAGGCCGGCGTAGTGCTCCAGGAGCACCGCCCCCACCTGCTGCCCGTGCTCATGCGGCTGTTGTACTCCAAGTGCGTGAGCAAGAAAGGGCGCAACACGGGCGACACTGTGGCCGCGAGACGCTCGGCCATCCTGTCGTACCTGGCTGCGCTCGAAGAGGCCGAGCTCGCGTCCTTCGTGGAGCTCGTCGTGCGCGCCTTTGACGTCAAGATCGAGGCGCCAGTCGCTGTCAAGGCTGGCAAGGCCCAGCCAAAGCAACGTGAACACATTGTGGACATTGCGCTTGAGAGCGTGCAGCCGTCGCGCATCCTGGGTTTCCTCAACCTGCTCGAGGACTTGGTCGGCCAGCTGGGCACCAAGCTGGCCCCGTACGTGCCAGCCATTGCGGACCTACTCGTCTCGATCCTCAAGTTCAACGCCGACAATAGTGCTGAGGACGCCGCGGCCGCCATGGACGTTGATGAGGACGCGGCCGTGGATGAGGACGCAGACAACAATGCCAAGAAACCCGAGTACTCGGCGTCCATGCGCAAGCAGATCCGCATGCTGGCGTACCGTCGACTGGCCGAGGTCGTCGACACGTTCGACCATGTTGTGGCCCTCCAGCCCTGGGTCGAGGCCACGTTTGAGATCTCGAACGACGCGATCCTGCACCTGCCGAATGCGGTCGTGGGTGCCAGCAAGGCCTCGGCGCTGCTTGACTTCCTCGTGGCTGTGGCCCGCGGGGCTGTGGCTCGCACACACCTGACCAAGCCATTGGTCGAGAGCGTCATCTCGTGTCTCTCAGCTGGCCTCGAGGCCGAGAAGTCAGCGGCTGACAAGGACAAGGCTTCTACCGACCTGGCTCGCGGCCTGTCGCCCGAGATCCTCGACTCGGTGCTCCAGTTCATGGCCTCGCTGCTGGACGGCGACGAGGCTCTCCTGGCCAAGGACATTGATGACGACTTGTCCCAGATGCTGTTGATCGCCGAGATCCCGTTCATCTTGGACCAGTTTGTCGCGCGGTTCCACTCCAAGAGCGCGCGGTACGCCGTGGAGCGCTACGCCGGGTCGTCTAAGAAAGAACTCGTGTTCCTCTGTCGCCTGTCGACGCACCTGGGGCGCGCGTCCCAGACGCTCGTGTCATCCAAGTCAGCGCACGACCTCTTCCAGCTGCTGCTGCCGTTTCTGCTGCGCAACCACCACCCATCGCTCGCGGACAAGGAGAACATCCTCACGGTGCTCGCGCAGCTCGTGCCGCAGCTCGCCGAGCCAAAGAAGCACGTGCTCTCGCTCTCCAAGCTGCTGGCGCCCGGGCCAAACTGCATTGTCGAGCGCTCGGCGCGTGAGAAGCTCATTGGCGTCTTCAAGGCCCTGGGCAGTCACAGTACACTGCCGGCACTGAGTCGCGTCGGTGAGCTGCTTGAGGCGCTCAACGCCTACGACCCAAAGAAGATTGAAGAGATGGACTTTGAACGCCGCGTGGACGCGCTTAACAGCGTCAACAACTCGGACTTTGCTGGGTTTCTCGACGACGCGCATCTGCTGGCGCCACTCGTGAGCCAGTACCTGCACTCGATGCACGATGGCGAGTTCTCGATCCGCAGTGGCGCGCTCGCGGGCCTCACGACCTTTGTGCGGCTCGCGGCTGACGCTGTGATCGCCAACCCAGAGGTCGCGGACAAGTCGGTGGTCATCAACGCGCTCGAGTCGCTCGTGATGCCCTGTGTGCGCGTGAGTCTCAAATCCCCGAGTGAAGACACGCGACGCGGCTTTGTGATGCTGCTGGGCAACCTGTCGGATCACCACGTGGTGCTGCGCAGGTTTGCGTTCGTGCACGCCGACCTGGCGCTGCTGCGCAACAAAGACGACCCCGAGGCCGACTTTTTCTACAACATCACGCACATCCAGGTCCACCGCAAGCGAAGAGCGCTGCAGCGCGTGGCCTCGCTCATGGACGAGATGGCGGACAAGGTCCGCGCCAAACAGGACACTGAGGACGAGAGCGCCATGGACGTGGACAGTGAGACGGCTGCCGCTGCTGAGTGGTTCACGAACTCGACGGTCAACAACATCATCCTGCCGCTCGTGCTCCACTTCATCTACGAGTCGCAGGCCAAGAGCCAGGAGTCGATCCGCACCGAGGCCGCGGCCTGTGTGGGCAGCGCCGCCGGTCTCCTGGGCTGGTCCCACTACCTCGCGCTACTGCGTCGACTGCTCAAGTCGATCGACGGTCACGAAGAGATGGAGAACACGATCATCCAGGCCATCTGTGCGGCCGTCGACCATTTCCACTACCCAGCGCCCGGTGCGATCACCACGTGGGACGGGACGCTGGCCAAGCGACCACGTCGTGGCGGACGTGTGGACCCCGTGATGGCTGCGGCTGAGGACCCGCTGGCCGAGGGCAGCTCCAAGATCCAGGACAGCCTTGAGGCCCAGGTCCTGCCCATGCTCAAGAAGTACTTGTTCAAGGGCGTGACGAAGAAGGGCAAGGAGAAGGCGTCGAGCACTACTTTCGACGACAGTGTCGTGAGTTCGCAGCACGTGACCGTGCGTGTCCCGCTGGCGCTCGCGATCGTCAAGGTGCTGCGTCGCCTGCGAGCGACCGCGTTCTACCTCGAGTTCCCCAAGCTGCTGCTGAGTATCGCCAAGCTGCTCAAGAGCAAGGACGAGGCGATCCGATCCGCGGCGCGTGTCACGCTCGTGCGCATCACCATGGAGCTCGGCATCACGTACCTGCTGCCCGTGGTTGAGGAGCTCAAGGCCACGCTCCGCGACGGCTACATGGTGCACGTGCTCTCGTACACGCTGCACTCGATCCTGGAGAAGGCCATGACGATGGTCGAGGCCAAGAAGCCCTTGGCGCTCACTGAGACCCCCGTGGACAGTGGTGACGCCCTCGAGCGCTCGTTCGCGTCCCCACTGGACGCGTGTATCCCGAGCATGATGGATATCCTGCTCGAGGACTTGTTCCGGGGCGTTGTGGAGAACCAGGACGGTTCGGAGCAGCGCAAGTCCAAGATGAAAGAGGCCAAGTCGTCGCGCAGCCTCGACGCGCTGGAGCTCCTGGCGCGCAGCGTGACGTTCCTGCCCAACCCGAGCATCCACGCCGTCGTGGCCGCACTCGTGCGCAAGTTCCGCGAGACCGAGAACGCCAAGTCGACGCTCGTGCTGCACGAGTCGCTCAAGCGCATCGCATTGGGCCTCGTGAAGAACCCGAGTGTCGAGAAGTCGTACGTTTTTCTGTATGTCTACAACCTGCTCAACTCGTGTCTCGAGAGTCTGCGCCCATCGAGCGAGCAAGAGAAGGCCAAGTACAGTCAGGTGGCCTCGGCCAACAGCCTCGTGAACTCGTGGCTCGTGGGCGAGAAGAGCAAGTCGGCGACTGCTGAATTGGCCAAGCGCGTGCACAAGCTCGAAACGGCCAAGGTCTCTCACCAGTCGCGCATGACGGGCTACGACCGCCACCAATTGCAGGACCAAACTGACTCGATCCTCCACTTGGAGGAGCTGCTGAACTTTTCGGTGTTTTTGGTGTTCGCGTTCATTCGAGCCGGGGAGATCGCACCATCACTCGTGGACCCGCTCGTGCCGCACTTGATGCGCTGTGCGTCCGAAGTGAAGAATAACAAGGCCGTGATCAACGCGCTCAAGTCGCTCTCAGTGCTGCTCAACCACCACGACATCCCGTCCATGGACGTGGCGCTCGCGCCCCTCGTGGACCGGCTCTTCAAGATCATCCAGAAGGCCGGCGCTGCCACGCGCAACGAGATGGTACAGACGTGCTACCGCACGTTGACCGTCATTCTGCGCAAGCGCGAGGAGTACCGGCTCACGGAGCCGCAGCTGCGCGTGCTGCTGAGCTTCGTGCGCGCCGACCTCGAGGAGAAGGACCACCAGAACGCGACGTACGCGCTCCTCAAGTCGATCATCGCGTCGCGGCTCGTTATCCCCGAGGTCTACGACGTGATGCTGCGCGTGGGCGAGCTGCTCGTGCAGAGCGACGCGCAGAGTGCGCGCGCCAACTGTGCGGGGATCTACCTGACCTTTCTGCTCGAGTACCCTTTGGGCCCCAAGCGCATCGCGCACCACCTCACGTTCTTGCTCAACAACCTGAGCTACACGTACGAGAGCGGGCGCAAGGCCGTGCTTGAAGCCCTAGGCTCCTTGCTCAAGAAGCTCCCATTGGATTTGCTCAACGAGCGCGCGCAGTTCTTTCTGCTGCCACTCGTGCTGCGTGTGGCGAACGATGAATCTCCAGTGTGCCGCGCCATTGCGGCCGACGTGATCAAGACGCTCGTCAAGCGCATTGGCAACCACCAACTGAACGAGAGCGTGCTGCTCGTGGCCAAGTGGTGGCAGCAGACGGCCGCGGCATCGTCCACGGCGTCCTCGGACAACTCCAAGCTCCTGTGCACGGCGGCCCAGGTCACGGGTCTGATCCTCGAGTCTCGCCCCGAGTTCCTCGACAAGAGCGCGCTCGATATCCTCCGGAACGCCAAGCTCGCGCTCACCAAGCGCCTGAAAGACATGAATGAGCTGGAAGACAGCAGCGAGCTGGACTGGCAGGTCGTGTACCACGTGCTGCTCGTGCTCACCAAGTTCGGCGAGCACCTGGGCGGCAAGCTCGAGTCCTGGCTCGCGCTGGACGGTGTCGCCGGTGGCAGTGACTTTATTGACGGCCTCGTGCTGCCGCTGCTCGAGTACCCACACGCCCACGTGCGTCTCGCAGCGCTGCGCTTTGTGAACTCGTACCTGCGTCGCCGCAACGGCAAGACGCTGGCGTTCGCGCAGCCGATCAAGAAGCTCAGCAAGGACGTGACCGGTGAGCTGTACCTGACGCAGCCGGGCAAGCTCTTTGCCGTCGCGGCGAGCGTCGCCAAGCTCTTTGAGAAGCCCGAGTTCACGTCGGAAGTCGCAGACGAAGCGCTCTTCGCGATGCCGTTCCTCATCAGTGCGCTCGAGAGATTCCCATCGATCCCACAGTATGTTGTGGCGTCGGCTCTGCCCGAGGACGCGGCTGCAGTGGACGAAGAGGAAGAAGAAGAGACCACGGTGGCCCAGGACGATAATGACAAGGACGCAGCCAATGACTCGGACAGTGATCAGGACGATGACGAGCCTGAGGCCGCCGGTGAGACGACCATCACGGACGAGCAGGAACAACAGGACGCGCAGGCCAAGGCCAAGACGCCCGTGGGCTGGCTGCTCACGCGCTTCTCGTACCTTTCGCGCGCCGTGAGCGGCGTGGGCGTCGTGCGCGCGGCGCTCTTCAAGCTCTTCGCGGCGCTCATCAACGCGCACGACGCGGCCTTTGCGCAGCGGTACGTGATGCAGCTGCTCAACCCGCTCTTCCGCGCCGCGAGCACGGTCAAGGACCAGCAGAGCCCTTCTGAGAGCGCGCTGCTGGCTCAGGAGGTGCTCGAGCTGCTCGAGGCCAAGATCGGCGCCACGCCCTTCATGGACGCCTACACGTTCGTGCAGCGCAAGCTCGCGGTCTTCCGCGCCACGCGCAAGGAGAAGCGCAAGCGCGACCTGGTCAACGACCCGCAGCTCGCGGCGCAGCGCAAGATCCAGAAGAATGAGCAGAAGCGCCGCGCCAAGCAGTTCAAGAAGCGCAAGTACACGGTCATGAAGGGCTCGGCCTCGGCCGCCACGCACGCGCGCAAGGTCATGCGTCCCGGCGCCGAGTAGGTTGGCCTTTCCAACATAGCCACCACCAATTTCCATAGAGTATCTATATACGTGTAAACAGAAAACCCAATTTCGATATTGTATTCCATTTAGTAGGAAAGTGGTTGGCTGCCTGAGGCTCTTAGCTTGGGCTCTGAGGTGATGGCTTAAGGCTCTCGATGGCTTCTAGGATGCGCACGCGGTGCAGGCGGAGGGCGACGCCGATCTCTTCCAGGTCTTGGTCCGTGGCCTGGATTAGCAGCGCCCCATCGATGCCCTGGGCTCTGAACCTGTTCCCATAGGAGCAGCCGAGGTCCAGCGCATCGAGGAAGATTGCAACATCGTCAACTGACATCTCTTGTAGGTTGAGCTGTCTCTGGAATCCTGGTTGGGAGTTGCGAATAACGTTGTTGGGCCTGAACGGACTCAATGGGCTTCGTCCTGAGAGTGACGACTGCTGCTTGTGCTTGTGTCTCGACGTGGAAGACACGGAGGCTGCGCGCATCCTAGCGAGCGTCGCGAACTTCTCGACAATGTCCTGGCGTCGCAGCTCGTCCTCCTGCATCACGCTGTCTACGCAGCTCAAGTAGATATGCGGCTGCTGGGACTCGCATGTGCTCTTCTTACCTCCAGTACTCTCAAAATCGTCTAAAGGTCCTCCACCGCTAGAGGTCCTAAAATTGTTACCGGTTGTATCAAGCCGAATACCGGATTTACCAGTCTTACGCTCACAGGCGAGCTTGAACACGGCCTCTTTCCTCCGTAACTCGTTCTTGCGCTGGTACAGATCGCCAGACTTGAACTTGAGCGCGTTCACGAGCGCACCGATCTTGTTCTGCAGCTTGCGCCGGCGCTCGGGCCGCGCGAGCGACTCGTGCAGCTGCGTCTGCAGGATTGCCACCTCTTCGCGGATCGCGCCCAGTTCGTGCTCGGCGTGGAATATGAGCTCTCTGTTGAGCTCTAGGTCCCGGCTCATCTCGTCCCTGCGGCTCTCTCGCGATGGCGGTGGTAATTGTAGTGTATCGCTGCTGGGGTTCTGACCAAAGCTGGAGCCTGATACCTTGACATCTTGGTTGGTCCAGCGCACTCGCATGGTCGGAGACTGCGGCTGTTGCTGGTGCTTGAGCGCAGTGAGCAGCGACGGGTCCACGACCGACTTGGTCGTGTTCAAGCCTGATACGATCCCAGTATCCTCATCCAAATCCCCATTATCCTCTCCCTGCTGCTGCAAATGCTGCTTCATTTTTTCGGCCTCGAGCTCTCGGAGCAGCACTTTGGACGCGAAGAAGACACGTTTCATGTCCACGTTGCCCACAAACACGCCCAGCAGCAGCGCCTGGTCGGACACTTTCTCACGCAGCGCCGCGTGATCGAGGTGCAGCGGCGCGAGGAACGGGTTGCGCTCGAGCCGCGGCAGCTGCTGCAGTGCGTCCACTTTGACTGGCGTACTTGCGAGAAAGTCGAGGTCCGCGGTCATCTTGAGCAGGTAGTTGAGCTGGCGCCACTGGAAGACCTGGAGCTGGTTGGCCGCGCGCCACTGCTCGATGGCCTCGACGATTTGCACGCTCACGGACCGCAGCTGGTCCAGTAGACTCTGTACGACCATGGGCGACGCCGTGCTTCTCGAGTTCATACTTAATATGCTTCGTCGTGGGTACGTGTACGGGTACACCTGATCAATCTCGCTGGTGGAGGATGGCTCGCCAGCTTTGGTCTTGCTGTCGTTGTTGCTGGAGAGCAGCTGCGCGAGCGCTTCGAGACAACCCTCACGCTCGACGATCTTGCGCACGATGTCGAGATCGTTGAGTGACGCCGCCTGCTTCTCGAACGTGAAGAACGCCGACGAGTGCGGACCATGGTTGCTGCTGTTCCCAGTGCTGCTGGACAGAGCTGCGAGCGGTGGCCTGAGCATCTTGTACCTTGTGCTTGTCTGCCGGCAGTGGCGACGATTTCAATAGACTCCTAACACGCTTGAAAGCTAAAGAGCTGGGCTGCTGGGAGCTGTTGATGAGCACGAGGTGGCTGGCCAATTGCTGCCTCGGATATACATAAATACCTCCAAAACAGGAGTAAAAATACAAGAGCCACATGGCGACAGAAGATCGGATCGTGTGGCGATGGTGATGGGGTTTGTCTTCGTATTAAAAAGTTGGGAAATGGCCTTCATATCACGCACACAATATGAGAGAGCGACGCACAATCGGCGCGTGACGATACCAGCAGCAAGAGACAGCAGTTACGCTTCCGACGCGAGCGCCATCACCAAGTCAACTTGTATCTACTAGTTCTTCTGGTTGTTGCTCTGGTCGTCATTGTCGTCCTCCAAGTGGTCGAGCGTGTAGACGCCATCGGCCTCGTCGCTGGCCTCCTTCTCGCTCTGCGTCGTGGCCACGCGCGCGTTCTTCTTCTGGATGTTGCCAAAGATCGCGAGCGCCGACGCGACCATGCTTGACGGGTCGTGCGTGTTGGCCGGCAGCAGCACGGTCGTGGACTCCTTGGCGATCTGGCTGAAGGCCTCGACGTACTTCTCGGCCACCTGGAGCGCCACGGCGTCCTTGCCGCCCTTGAGCGAGATGGCCGCCGAGAGCCGCTGGATCGCGTCGGCCGACGCGTTCGCGCGCGCAAGGATGGCCGCCGCGTTACCCTCGGCCTCGAGCACGGCCGCGCGCTTCTTGCCCTCGGCCACGTTGATGTACGCCTGGCGCTCGCCCTCCGAGTCGAGGATCTCGGCGCGCTTCTTGCGCTCAGCCTCGGCCTGCATGTCCATGGCGGCCTTGACGCTCTTGGGCGGCGCGATGTCGCGGATCTCGTACCGGAGGCACTTGATGCCCCAGGCCTCGGACGCCTGGTTGATCGACTCGACGATGTTCTTGTTGAGCGACTCGCGCTCCTCGAACGTCTTGTCGAGCGTGATTTTGCCGAGCTCCGAGCGCATTGTCGTCTGCGCCAGCTGCGTCACCGCGTAGATTGGGTCCTCCACCTAATGATTTGCCATAGTAAAACACAGTTAGGAGTCCACAGGATCATACAGTTTTGAAGTACAGAATCGCACCCCGTAGCTGGCGTTGTACGGGTCGATGATCTTGACGTAGAGCACGCCGTCGATGTTGATCGTGACGTTGTCCTTCGTGATGGCCGACTGGCCCGGGATCTTGATCGCCTCCTCCTTGAGCGAGTGCACGTAGGCGATGCGATCCACGAGCGGGATGAGGAAGTGCAGGCCGGGCACGAGCACGTCGTGGTACTTTCCAAAGCGCTCGACCACCCAGGCCTTTTGCTGCGGCACGATGAGCACGCCCTACAGTACGCACACATATATCCACTGCATTAATACACACAGCCAGTCAGCTCGTCTGTCTAGAAAGAAAGACGTACGATGTTGACCGGCGTCTCCTGCAGCCGCGAGCTGCCGTCGTCAAAGGGCGACGCGAAGAGCACGGGGCGCGAGGCGCTGATGCCGCGCGTGGTCTGCAAAAACACAGCAGAGGAAGGAGAAGAGGCGGAGGCGGACGGCAGCAGGCGGCGCGGCGCAGAGCGCAGCAGAGGCACGGAGCGCTGCAGCATCTTGATCGTGGGGATGAAGTAAGTGGCTTTGGTGCACAAAATAATATTGTAATTTTTCAAATTGTTTTTGATTTTTGGTGTCCATCATCCGAAATGAACGAAAATGTATGAAATGCTAGAAACATTTTGTTCTCTTGTGTTTATACCATGTAATTATTATTCGAAGCCAAATGGCCAACAGAGAATCAGAGAATCACCAGAAACAGAAGTCAAGCAAGCACACGGACAAGAGAAGAGAGGATGGTGCGCGGAAACCCCACTAGCGAAGCTGAGCGCGTACGCTGCCTCGAGCTGTTTGCACATGGCAAGAGTTACGGTGCCATTGCTCGTGCGACAGGTCTGCCAAAGAGTACCGTCAAGAACTGTCTGCGACGAGTCGGTCTATGTAAAAAGAAAGGGAGCACACCGGCCCTATCTCTCACCGACGCGCAAGCAATCCGCGGCTGGCTTCTCGAGGCGGAGGTGAAACCGAATTGGGACGAGATCGCGACCAGGGTTGCTCGAGACCTCGGCAAGACAGTCTCTGTCCAAACGATCAGGCGCGCTCTTGTCCAGTACCAGCCTACGTCGGAGACTGGCGACGCCGAGCGTCTCCTTGGTACCGCAATCGTCTACGTGACCGAGCTCCTCTTTGTCAAGGAAAAAGCGAGCTGCTTCGAGGCGTGCGCTCGTTTAGCTGCTGAAGAGCGCAATCACGAGCCTGAACATCTGCGTCTACATCATCTCGTCGAAAACGGTACGCTATATATTTTTCTTGTCGCTACTTATCGACTATACTGACTGTGTGCTGTAGCTGTTCGATGCAATCGTGTGGCTCAGCAAGAAAATTCGAGCTCGCATCATCTCGGACGGCAAGGAGGCTGGCATATGGTACTCCAAGATCAAGCGTCTGAAAAAAAGCTGTAAGCCAATGAGTTCGTTTGTGTTCAATGTGCGAGATTGTTTGAAGAAGTTACGGCCTCACTGTGTGCAATAATCAGGGAGTTAGCATCAAGCTTACTCCGACCTCGTCAATGCTGTGTGGTAAGTGGGCGACAAAAAAAACGGTGTAACCAGCTCCGGAGTCGACGAAGCCTGATCCATGACCAAGAGGGCGCGGAAGAACGAAGAATCGCTGGGGAGATCCGCTGGTCCTCGGTGTCGGGATCCGCTGTGAGGTCTATCGAGCGGAAAGATCCACCGCCGCGATCCGCCGGTCTCCCGTGTCAGGATCTGCTGAGAAGATCTGATGAAGGAGGAAGATCCGCCGGAGCGATCCGCCGTTTTCACGATTCAAAATCCGCCGACGGGATCCATCGACGAACGGGGATCCACCGTAAATCAATCCGTCAACGGAATAGATCCGTCGATGAAGGAAGAT
>JAASFY010000015.1:0-72446 GCA_023334035.1 Globisporangium okanoganense | reverse complement strand
TTTTTATTCCAATGTGAAATTTCAAAAATATAGAAGGGATTTGAGGTTGTGCTTCGTAACCTGTAAAACATTATATTTTGATCATATTGCTTGATTTCTAAAACCTCTATTCTTGAATACCGATTTGAGGTGATGTGCCCCATTGACTAGCCAAGGGAAGACTGTAAGAATGATGTGTGTAGTTATTGGTCAAAATGTTGCCCGTCACATCACGTTGATTGGTGGAAATAAAAGATTCCCCCACTTCAAGGAGCATAGTGAACCCAAGTTGTTTTCACTTGGCTTTGGTCGCACGCACACGCCAGTTGATCAGAATCCAATCCGCGGCACACAAATCAAAGCTCTCCCATCAGACCAGACCACACAGGGTTTTCTTCATCGAATCGTTCGTCAAGCGTCACCATGAGTGCCCTGGACATGTTGCTGGAGGACATGATGGAGCAACTTAGTGTGGCGCCCCCGCCCCCGCAGCCACCAACACACACGCCCCCATCACATGTGACGCCCACGCCACCACAGCCTGCGCGCGCCGAGCACACGCGACAGCAGCAGTCGACTACGACGACACCTGCACGCGCGTATTACACGCAGCAGCGCATCTACCGCTTCGCCGCGAAGGACGGCCCGCAGCACGTCTGGTGCTTCGTCAGGGGCACCAAGTCGTCGGATGCGAACGTCGCAGCGTTCCAGTACCATCTCCAGCGCGTCGACAAGGCCAGCGGCAGCTCGAACAGCTACTACTACGGCAACCGAGGTGGGTCGGACAACGCGTGGATTCAAGAGTTTAGTCCAAGCTTCATCGAAGACATTGGAAAAGATGTCTCGCTCGCTGAGGACGCGCGATTGAAACTCAAGGCGTCCGTGGGCAAGTGTCACTTCCTGCTCAGACGCATGGACCCGATCCGCAAGCTCGACTGGCGCGCTCTGCAGCGCCTCGCTGTAAAGCGTGATTTCGTGTCGCGCTGGTCCAACATCTGTGACCAGAGCGATGTGAGAATGAGCGCATTGATCCGCGAGCTTGAGGGCAAACTTGACCCATCGGATGTGACGTTCAAGGAGGTGCTGACGGTGCACGTCAAGACCCCTGTTAAAGGCAATGAGTGCCGGCTCAAGTACCATCGCGTGGACGGTCAATGGGAACTGCTCGAGCGCAACTCGATTGCCAAAGTGCTCGCGACGTACGATGTGCTCATGGACAATGCAGTCGCGTTCCGCGTGCGCGTCTCGGCCAAGCTGCCTGGTCAAGAAGAAGTATTTGACGCGATGGTGCGCCATGTTAAGATCGACACGCCACCAGGAGGCGACCTCTTTGACACGACTGTGACGCTCAGTAGCGGTGCGCTGCGAGGCTATCATATCGAGTCGTTTGCGCTGCAGCGTAAAACATACGTTGTACATGGCGGCATGCGCTTCATACTCGCGTACCTGGATCGTGACAATACCGAGCTGCGACTCGAATGTCGCCTGGTGCGACCGCATGAAGAAAATAATAAAGCCACTGATGGGGGCAATGAGAGCGTGGACAAGCAGCAGAATGATCCGGACGAAGACTCGTCGGTCCACGCGCAATGCCAGCGACTTGTGCGTCGCCTGCTCGCAGCCATCGAACGTCCATGACTCATGGGCCATGAGAGAACAATGCTAGCGCCATGAAGCAAGCGATCGGGCGCGATTTTCACCAGTGTGTTTGAGTAAATGTTTTGCATTTCAAGTACGGTAATGTCATCTTGTTAGTTGTATCCTTTTCATCTTTTTTGCTTTTTCTCAAATCTTTCTTTGAAATACCTGACCCAAAAACATCTTTCTGGCGGTGCAAAAACGCGCTTTGGGTGCGCGGGAAAGAAAAACAGAATCGAATCGACAGGCTCGCACGAGAGAGAGATCCGATAGAAAAGATGCAGACGCGGACGATGCTCGTGGCGTCGATCGCTGCGCTTGCAGCCGCGTTCGTGGCCGTCGTGCTGCTGGGCTTTGGCTCCCCAAGCGACCTGCTGGCGGCCGTGACGCCTGACCTGTCGACGACCGTGGAGGACGCTGCGCCGCGCGTGCCGAGCGTGCACGACATCACCACGCCGCTCGCCAAGATCGCGTTCGGCTCGTGCAACGACCAGAGCTTCGAGCAGCCGCTCTGGAGCAAGATCGCGGCCCACGAGCCTGAGCTCTGGCTCTGGATGGGCGACAACGTACGTGACGCCCCACCTTGCGCTTGCTATTACGATATGCCTAATTGGGTCTTTTCATCTAATATGTAGATCTATGCGGACATCAAACCGCTTGGCGAACCGCGCCCACTGACGCCCGCCAAGTTCTTCACAGCAGCGTCGAGTGAAGTGCTGCTCGAGCGCTATGCGTGAGTCATTTGCTATCTATTGCTCGTGAGTACCTTGGCATTGTAACTTAAGAGTGTGTGTTGTGTGGCTGTTCATGACCTATTAGCAAGCTGCTGTCGAACCCGGACTACAGTGCGTTCGTGAACACGACGCCCGTGATCGGCATCTGGGACGACCACGACTTTGGCATCAACGACGGCCACAAGGGCTACTTCAACCGCGTCGAGAGCCAGCAGATCTTTTTGGATTTTATCAATGAACCGGTCGACTCGCCACGCCGCAAGCAGGAGGTATACATGCGCATTACTATGAGGTATATCAAGTAAATACGTTATACTGACGCACACCTTACACCTTATCATTATATCACTTCAGGGTATCTACACGTCGTACACCGTCGGGTCTGGGGACCAGACCGTCAAGTTCATCCTCGTGGACAACCGGTACAACCGCGACGCCTACGACACGGTCGACGGCGACTTTCTTGGTCCCGTGCAGTGGGCGTGGCTCGAGAATGAGCTCATAGGCTCCAAGGCGGCGTTCAACGTGATCGTGTCGGGCATTCAGGTGCTGCCGGACGACCGCTTCTCGCTCGCCGAGGGCTGGAGCAGGTTCCCAAACCAGCGAGAGCGTCTGTTGCAGCTCATCCTCGCGTCCAAGGCCAAGGGCGTGATTCTGTTGAGGTATGATAACAAAGTACTTTTGTGTGTGGTTGGATATGAGCCTAACCTTCGTGTATACTCTGTGTGTATAGTGGCGACGTGCACTTTTCCGAGATCAACCAGGTCGTGTGCTCGAATGGCGAGAACGTCATCACGGAGATCACGAGTTCGGGCATGACACACAGTTGGGTACGCATAGTTTATCCACCCTATCACCATCATAACTGGCCTACGGTTTTAACATTGTCTATTGGATTGTTGCTTGTGAATTTGTAGATGGAATTCCACTTTCCCCCGATCAAGTTCTTCCCAGCGCTGCTCTTTACGTTCGCCAACCTCATCCTGCCGTGGGAGTTCCGTCCGCAGCACGACGCGCTCTACGGCTACCTGAACTGGGGCAAGATCGACTTTGACTGGGACAGCAAGCCGTTCCCAGTCGCGACTGTGCAGGTGCGTGGCCGTGATGACGAGGTGAAGCTCCAGTACGAGTTTGCGTCCAAGGCCGTGTTCTCAGAAATTCCTGGTGAGGACGCGGTCACGTGCCAGCCAGCGCGCCTGATGGAGCCATGGCGACGCATCTTTTGGCAGCTGTCGTTTGCGGCTGTGGTCGGTCTCTTTATCCTGTCGATGCTCATGAGCGTGCTGGTGGCCGTCTGGCTCGTATGGTACTTCACCACGACGCTTCTTGCGTTCCTGTTCCGGACTATCAAAGGCCTGGTGGTCAAGGAGAAGGACGAATAGACAGCTGATGGATGGCACACAGAGACATGCGTGTCGTCGTAGAGGACCACTGCGTGAGTATTGCATTTAAAGGAGAGGTAGGACGGTTTGTTCGTTGCATAGTTTGCTTTTGAATCGCGTCGGTTGGTCCTTCGCCTGGATGGATATGAAAGCAGACAAAATATAGATCTTCAATAGTTTGAACAGTCGGTGGTGGCGACAATTTCCAACAATGCTGGACCTCGCGGACCAGTATCGGCGCAAGAAGCTCTACCACCGCATCTACGAGAAGCGAGTTGCGGCGATCGATGCGCGGGAACTCGAGCTACGGCGCGAGAATGCGCTGCGCGAGGAGATCAAGCGCAACATGAAGGACTTTGTCGCGACGTCGCTGCAGAGTCACTACCGCGGTTACAAGGGGCGGTGCGTCGCTGCAATCGCAAAAAGGCGCCATCAAGCAGCGATCCAGATTCAGCGGATCGCCCGTGGTTTAATGGCTCGAAGACTCGCTGCTCGAGAGCGCCGGAAGCTGCGCCAGGTGCTGCACAGCCCCGTAGCGCTCAAGCTGCTGCTCGAGCGGTCGACGCTCATCCGCACGGTCAAGAACTGGCAGGAGCTGCTCGACTCGCACACGAACGAGCACTTTTACTTCCATGTTTTCACGCACGACTCGCAGTGGCTGCCTCCGGAGCCGTACTTTGAGTTCCTGCGGTGCCAGTGGCCCGAGTGCGAATATGTCGCCAAGACGATCCACGAAATTCACGAGCACTACCGCACGCTGCACATCTGGTACTGCCCCGTGTGCATGGCCAAGGTGTCCACGTGGACGTTTCCACAGTGTCCCATCTGCAAGAGCGTATGCAGCCACGACCCGACCACAGGCGAGATCCTTGGTCCAGGTGAGACGCAGCTCCACGCGATCAAGCAGGCCAAGGACGCAGATGACGAGATGAAGCGCCAGAAGGAGGAGATGCAGCAGCACCGCATGCTCGTGTGGGCGGAGCTGGTGGCCCAGGAAGACAAGTTCCACGCACGTTCGCGACGCAAGAAGAGCCGCCTAGCCTTTGGTGGAGGCAAAGCCCCGAGCCAGGCTTCGGATTCCACGACTTTGACTTCAGCTACGAACGGCGCCTCATCGTCATTGGAGACCTTGTCGGAGGATGACGCGGAGATCCTCAAGCAGGCGCAGATCGACCCGTCCATCATGAGCGTCAAGTGGATCATGTCCGTGCAGCGGCGCGCCAAAGACTCGCGGGTGTTTGCCAAGTCGCTCCTGCCCTTTGGGAGCTTGTATGTGGGCGATTTCCACCCGAAGGACCGTCGCTTCGACGGATTTGGCGAGATCCTGTACGCGAATGGGGGCAAGTACACTGGCCAGTGGAAGGACAACCTGCGGTCGGGCAAGGGTATCTACCAGAGCTCCAGTGGGAACGAGTACGTGGGCGAGTGGTTTGCTGGACGCAAGCACGGGCTGGGCATCCACACGCTGTCGAGTGGCGAACGCTACATTGGCCAGTTCGTGGAGGGCAAGTACCAGGGTCTCGGGGTGTTGTTCGCTGTAAATGGCGACAAGTACGAGGGTGAGTTCTCAGCAAACGCGCCCAATGGCCATGGAAAATTCAAGAAGGCGAACGGCGACCGCTTCGTTGGGACGACAGTGAACTGCCAGGCCCAGGGCATTGGCATCATCGCCAAGGCCGACGGCGAAGTGTACAAGGGCGAGTGGGCAAGCGATTATCGACATGGCCGCGGCGTGTGCTTTTATCCAAATGGCGCCGTGTACTCTGGTGAGTGGTGGCATGGGCGATGGAGTGGCACGGGGGTGTACATCTCGAGCGAAGGCATCCGGTATGTTGGCGAGTTCGTGAATGGCGAGAAGCACGGCAAAGGCAAACTCGTCTTTGAAAATGGCGACATGTTTGACGGTTTCTTCGTGCACGACGTGGCTCAGGGCGAGGGCCCTACGAAGGGCGTCTATCGCTTCCATGAAAGCGGCAACATGTACATTGGCGGCTGGAAGAACAACAGACGCGAGGGCAAAGGCACGTACATATTTCGCGATGGCAGTGTCTTCTCCGGACACTTTAACAACGACCACGCCCAGGGACGAGGCAAAATGGTGTACGCCAATGGAAATGTGTACAAGGGCGAGTTCCTACGAGCTGAGAAGCACGGTGAGGGCGTCTACCACTGGGCGAATGGCAGTGTATACGAGGGTCATTTCGAGCATGGACTGATCCACGGTGTTGGGAGAATGGCGTACGCCAGTGGCCATTGGTATGAAGGACACTGGGAGAAGAACAAGAAGAATGGACATGGGGCTTTCCATTACCAGAATGGCGATATCTACCAAGGTGGCTGGGTCGCAGACCACCGCTATGGCCAGGGGAAGTTTGTGTGGAACCCAGACACCCCACTGCAGGAGAGCTACGAAGGCTGCTGGGATCTCGATCGCCGCCATGGGAAGGGCAAATATTGCTATCCCAATAGCACTAGCTACGATGGCGACTGGGTCTATGGCAAACGCCAGGGCAGAGCGCTCTTCAAGTGGCCGAATGACGATTTCTACGACGGACAGTTTGAAAATGAGATGCAGCATGGCGCTGGGAGCTTTTACTGCGCAGCCAGTGGCGACTTGTACGAGGGCGAGTGGGTCGAGAATGTCCGTGAGGGCCATGGGAAGATCGTCTACGCCAGTGGGAAGGTCTTTGAAGGTACTTTCCATGAAGGCCAGCGTCATGGCGATGGGGTCATGACGTATCTGGATGGGAATCGCTTCAAAGGCACGTGGAACCGAGACAAGAAGCAGGGCGGGGGCTCGTATTTGCTCAACGTTGGTGGCGATAGCGAGCAGAAGAGTGGTGAGGCGATCAGCATCCGTGTTTTCGGGTACTAACAACAATAAATAAAGGATCAACGCTTGCTGAGGTTGGTTAGTATCAATGTTATTCTGAGTACGAACATAGACTTTTTTGTATCAGAGTATCCGAGTCTAGTAGACATATCCGTAGGGTGTTGTAGTGCCCTGGCGCATCTGATAATCGCCAAACAGGTCAGTATCCAGCGCTTCCTGGGTCTTCGAGACGATCCCACCAGCGTATCCTCGCAGGTCCTGATCCAGTGCAGTGAGGTCCAACACCTGGACTTCGTTGAATTTCTCCAGGTTGATGCGACAGACCTTGCCGGAGAACAGTTTACCGTCGAAGAACGGCACGAAGAAGCCGTATTTGCCCGATACAAAGCCGCCTCGGAAGCCTCGGAGCGAGTCATCGGGGCGATCGGGCACTTGACTGCGATAGGCAGTGGCCAAGTCCAGGAACGTCACGCCCTCGACCGAGAACTTGGTGGTGTCCAGTCGCGCGACTTTGCCCGACTGGTTCTTTGTACCTGGACTGTAGAACCTGGATCGACTCGGGATGAAGATGATGAACTGCTTGTACGCAAACCCGCGCATGAAACCACGGAGGTCGTCGTCCACAGTGGCCAAGTCCAGGTAGGACACGGAGGCGAAGTCCCGTAGATCCACGCGAGCGACGAGTGAGGAGTAGGCATTTAGTTCTGCCGATGACGCCACACGTCTGCGCATGTACGGGATAAAGTAGGCATAGTTGGCAACTGTGACAAGGTTCACAGGAGATCAGATTGATATTGGATCAGGCTCAGTTGAAGGCGGGTGTCTGAGGTAAAATTCAGCAACGAACCTCTAACGGCGCCGCTGAAGCCCACCAAGCCCAGGTGGACCTGTGAAAGGTCGAGCGAGTCTGCTGTCGCAAAGGTCTGGAGATTCACACGCACCACGAGACCCGAGTTGGCTACTGGAAACTCGCGCAGATTCGTGGTCTTCTCCTCATATGTGAGTGGCTTGAGGAGCGGCACGAGGTAGGCAAAGTTGTTGTCTACGAAACATACAAACCATAGTAGGTTAGTCGACAATTTCAGGCAACTAGGCCAATATTGGCTGCCAAACATACATGCGAAGGCCCAGCTGAAGCCCACGAAACGCGGGTTGATCACCGCGAGGTCGAGTACCGTAACACCCGTGGCCGTGAAGTCGTTCATGTTGATGCGCACCAACTTTCCAAAGAGTCCGCTTTCGTTGTCAAGTGGCACGAAGTACGCGAACTTGGCGTCCGTGAACGCCGAGCCAAAGCCCCGGAGGTCGTTGCTGATCTTGGTCAGGTCCAGTTGTTCAATGAAGGGCGTGTCAGCGAACGTGAGCGTGAGGATCCGGATGATCGTGCCCATATAGCTCACGCCGTTGTAATACGGAGCCAAGTAGAGGTACTCCGAGTCCATGAGTACTCTCGATGGGTTCCCAGCGCCCACGTGGGATGGGTGAGGCTGGAATTGCGCCTCGAAGACAAGCCGCCACTTGAGAACCTTGTACTTCGGGTCGTCGGCCGCTGGGACAGTGTACGTCTCGTTGATGAACGAAGTCTGCGCGAATCCCGTGAGTCCGCCATAGAAACCTTTGAAGTCTGGGTTGAGTGTCGTGAGGTTCACCACGCTCACCTGGCCGCTGTATGGGCCAATGCCCATTTCTGACTCGTAGTCGCTGAACTCGAGGAACCGGGCAGGACGCGGTCGCTTCTTGCCCTTCACGTCGAGTTTCAAGCGCACGACGCGGCCGTGGAAGTCTCTGTTGAAGTATGGTAGTAAGAACGCGTACTTGGAGGCTTGATACCAAGAATACAGAGGTGTTTAGATACTGGTTACTCGCAAATGGTGGGATGACTGGCTTACCGTAGATGTTGTAGTCGCTGGATATATGGATAGTGCTGCTGTCCATGCCTTCTTTGACGGCCACCGCGTAGATCTTGCATGAGTACGGTGGCAAAACGATCAAATCCCCATTCTGAGCCACGCCAAAGGTCTGGTTGGCTCCAAACAGAGCCGCTGAGTTCACGGTCAGCGTTGCTGCAACAGCGAGCGTCTCGACTCGGTAGTAGATCACAGCTGCGAGTTTGTTGGTGAAGAGCCGGACTGCGATCTGCGTGGAGTAGAGTCCGCCATTTGGCTCGAGCTCTGGTAGAGAGATCACGCCCTGCCATTCGTAGTACACACCCGTGGGGAAATCCAGAAAGGCCTCGGGGTGTGCGTACCGGTCAGTGTGGGAGATGTAGCAGATAAGCGTCACGGTCTCAAAGTCGAACGAGAGGCAGAGCGCGTCAGCTGCGCATTGGGAGGCACAGGCTGCTGGGCTGAAATTTAGGAACGTGCCGCCCTCGAGAAAGCCGCGCATGCCTTTCTTCTGCACGGCGCGGAAGCTGCTGAGGTCCGCAGAACTGGACGCGAGTCGCCGCTGGTGGTGTGGAGTCGTGGTCTGCAGGTGCTCTCCATTTGATACGATGGCGCTCAGGAAGGAGGTACGTTCGTTGTATCCTGTGATGAAACTTTTACGTGGCGTCCGAGTGAGACTGGGAAGTTTAGGCATTCACAGAAGAGATACTAGAGTCACTCATGACGTACCCGTCGGTTGAGATGGAGACTGTTGATCCATAGGAGCCGCTGAGAAGCAGGCTTACGAGCAGCACCAGGAGCTGTAGGATGGTCTTGAGACTCCAGGATTGACAGGTGCACGCTGCCCTTGGGGGCATTCTGGAGCTCAGAGTCCGCATGCTTCCGTGTGAATGATAGCTGGTGACTTGAACCATTCGCCGCATTGAGTCGTGAAAACAACCGACATTGTTGTGGATCTAAATACAATTTCGTATAATTACAAGAAGACTCGACGCGTCGCTGTTTACAAAACTGCCTGAAGCAAGCCACTTGCTGCTGCTGCTGTCAGCGCAGAGACTAAGCCTTTGTCAACCTCCAAGCCGTCTTCCTCTTGCTCGGACGTCGGTCTGCTGTTGTTGTTATCGTGAAGATCTTCGATTTCGCTCTCAGTCTCGGGCTTGGCGCTCTCATTCCTAGCTCCCTGGGCGCTGTGCTTGCGCTCAAGCTTGCTGCGAATGTCCTCAAGGGACGTGGCGCCGTCGAATGGGACGATCCGCTCGCCAGCTGAGCCCCTGCGCTTGCTCTTCTCAATGGATGAGTTGGCCATTTTCTTCAGCGAGGACAGTGGACCACTGATATCACTGCTACTCACTGGGGATTTGGCGGATTGGAGAGTAGTACTTGAGATGATCTTGAGAGGCGAGATTATGTTGGAGCTGTGCTTGGTGGCCTTGATGATCTTGCCTGGGACAGCCATCATGATCTTCGCCTTGGACTTGGGCTTCTCCTTGGTGGACTTGTCGTCCTTCTTTGCCAGGGACTTGGCGGCCTTGGCTGTGGGTTCGTCAGTCCGCTTTCCAGCTCGAGACGTTGGATGCGGTGGCTTAGATGACGATACTTCTCCACCAGCTGCTGGTTTCTTCAGTTTGCTCCTCTCTGCAACTGGTGGTCGCTCGGGGGTCTTCCCTGTCTTTGCAGCTGCAGCAGCCACTGGCTGAACTCCAGGCTCCGACCCAGTCTTGATCTCTACCGACTGTAGAATCGCACTCATGCTCGCTGATCTTGTGACTGGTGACGTACCGAAGATCGAGCCTCGTCCAGCGAGTCGTGAGCTGCTGTCCTTCTTCGAGAGCGACTTCTCGGGCGTCTCGGGGCCAGCGACATCGTCAACCTTGCCAAGCTCACCTCGCGCGCTCTTCCCACGACCAGCCAACAGGTCCACGGACGAGTGGCTGCGCGCAGGCAGCTGGCTCTTCTGCTGCTGAAGCTTTTGCTGTCGCTCCTCCTTCAGACGCCTCAACTCATTCTCACGATCCGCCTTTGTCAGCGCCACGCTGAACTCGTACACGATGCTAAAGAACTCGCAGGCACCAGCCATGGACGCCGCTGTGGGTGGCCCACTGCTCTCTGGCACCTGGGTCTCATCGGCGTCCGTGTCCTTGTCAAAGCGCTTCATCGTGTCTTTCAGCAACTGCATCGTGCTGTCAAGCTCGTCGTTGAGTGCAGTCGTGGTACTGCTGGCCGTGTCCATGAACTCGTCCATAACCTTCACAAAGAGATCACAACTCTCCTTCTCCTCGATCGAGTTCTTGAGCTTCTGCGCACTGAGTTCATTCCCAACATTGTCGATCACCTCAGTGATCTTGAACATGTCGGCCTGGAGCTCTGGGATTGGGATGTTCTGTACATCATAGAGCGACGAGAGCGCGTCACCCAACCGCACGAGGTTGCCTTTCTTCAGGCGGATCATACGAGCCACAAAGTGTAGAAGCGTCACGGCCTTGTCGACGGATTTCAATTGGGCCAACTTGGTGAGGTCGCCCAGACGGAACCCCTTGGCGTCACCACGATTCGTGCCCTGGTTCATCTTGTTCCCGACCTGAAGCACGACGAGCAGCGTCATCTTGAACTCGGTACTCTGTGCGATCTCAGTACTAGCAGTCCTGAGCTTAGCGACTTTGGTCTGCAGGTCACGCACCAGTGTTGGGAACTGGAGCTTGGCCTGAAGTGCAGAGAGCCGCTGCTTGAGTCTGGGTACAGAGATGAGCTCTTTCAGGGTCCGCTCAGCCTCGTTGAGTGTGAGGACATCGCCCTGGAAGCCCGTGATGGCCGCAATCTCCTCTTCGGTGGGCATGATCTTGAGCAAACCCTGGACGCGCTCGATCGTGAGGACACTCACGTCCAGCTTCATGATCGCCTCTCGTAGAGCAGCGTTGCTCGTGCGGAACTGCTTGATGATGATCGAGATGTTGTTGGCGCGCGAGCGGTCAATCAGGAACACCACACGCGGTGAGCCGATCGGGGACCCCGGGGGTCCATTGGGCGTGTGGTCTACAGAGTTAGTGCGACCTCGTGTGCCAGCAGTACTTGGTCCATTTGCAGCCTGGGGTGGTGGGAACTCGGCCTCCAAGATAGCCAGATCGCCATCGTTAAGAACCAGTGGGGTCTGGTTACTCTGCTCAGCGCTCTCCTTCTCGATCTCCTCCCAGATCGTGCCTCGGATGGCCTCACCTTTGAGCTGCTGCCAATAGAAAGACCGGGTTGTCTGTTTCACTGGCGGCTTGATGGAGATCGCCAAGTGCGCTCGACGGGCAGCATTTGTGGCGGGCTTGGTTGCTTCCGTGGCTTGACTAGCACCTCCGGCTGCTGGCGTGAGCACTGCATCGGGCGTGTCGAGCAGCTCAGGTCGTAGTCCAGCCATCTGCATCTTTGCCTTTACAGTTGGTGGTGGAGCCCCCATGGTCAACAACTTGAAGAACTTGGCGTACTCAGGGTCGTCCTTCACGAGCACCGCTGGTTTGCTCTCTGCTGGCGGGTTCAATGGGGCGTCCGGGGTATCCAGGAGCTCAGGCTTGAGGCCAGCCATCTGCATTTTGGCCTTTACTGTCGGTGCCGGGGCGCCCATAGA
Source organism: Globisporangium okanoganense (assembly GCA_023334035.1). Classification (NCBI taxonomy): domain Eukaryota; phylum Oomycota; class Peronosporomycetes; order Pythiales; family Pythiaceae; genus Globisporangium; species Globisporangium okanoganense. The sequence continues at coordinate 60,387 of JAASFY010000015.1, read as the reverse complement.
CAGCAGCTTGAAGAACTTCGCATACTCTGGGTCTTCTTTTACCAGAACCACGGGCTTCTTCGCAGGCGGAGCTTGGCCGGACGAGTCGTCTTTCCCAAGCATCTCAGCATCGGGGGTATCAAGAAGATCGCTATTGAGTCCAGCTTGACGCATCTTGGCCTTGACGGCTGCCGCGGGGGCGCCCATGGACTGCAACTTGAAGAACTTTGCGTACTCGGGGTCGTCTTTCACGAGAACCCGTGCTGCTGCTTGTGGTTGAGCTGATACTGTAGCCGCTGCTGGTACTGGGCCATCAAGGAGGGCTGGATCGAGACCTGCTTGCATCATTTTCGCCTTCACGGCTGCCAGTGGCGCCCCCATCGTCAACAGTTTCTTAAACTTCGAGACATCTGGACCTTGTGAAGCAGATTCTGAGACCTCGTCGGGTTTCGACTCGGAGCCTGAGCTCGCTGGAGCTGCTGGTGCCGGTGGTGACTCAGCAAAGCCAACCTTCTGGTCTATCAGGTCGGGATCGAGTCCAGCTTGCACCATTTTCGCCTTGACAGCTGCCAGCGGCGCTCCCATGGAAAGCAGCTTTCGGAATTTCGAGATGTCAGGACCGGATGATGCCATTGTACTCGACTCGGTTGCGATTGGATTTGAGGCAATAAAAACTGCTGGTGGTGGTGATGGCGACGCCACTGCTCTTGGACTAGGCACATCGAAGCCTAGCTTCTCGTCCAGGAGGTCCGGATCGAGCCCAGCTTGGCGCATCTTAGCCCTCACGGCCTCCTTTGGCGCACCCATAGACAGTAGTTTGCGGAACTTGGACACATCCGTCACTGTTGCCGGTGGAACCGCGGCAGCACTCGCGTTTTCACTGGGCTGTTCCAGTCGACTGGGGACGTTCACAGTCAGTGACGGCTTCTCGATCGCTGGACAAAGCGGCGTAAATGACAGCGACGGCAGCATAGAGGAGCCACCTCCACCACCAGGCAGCGTCAGTCCTCCTTCTGCCATTGTGGGTAGTGGTGGCGAGGCAAACGACGAGAAGCTGTGGCGTTTAGCGTCTTTTCTCACACTCGCTGTGGCGATCGGCGTAGACGCTGGCGTCGCGCCTAGCCCAGGACCTTTTCGGAAGCTCTGGAAGAACGGTAGCGTGAGCTTTGGGGCCGCGGGTTTCCTGCTACTGTCTCCTTCGTTCTCAGCCACGGGAGATCCGCAAATGACGCCACTTGGCTCACGATCCTGGGCACTAGCAGTGGGTTTTGACGGAGTTGGGGCTGGTGACCCACTGAAGAAATTCTCAAAGCTCTGGAGGAGTGACGAGGCCTTGGTGACCGAGGCTTTCCCAGGCGAGGGCACTGCAGCGGGTCCCACATCGCCAAACCCTGACAGTAGACGCATCCGCACTCTCTGAAGTGGGTCGACTTGTGAGTCTGCGTCCTCGCTTGGTGACGATGCCGTCGTGGCTTCAGATCGCTCTTCAGGCTGATTCGAATGGGCTCTAGATAGTGATTTCTCGAGTCGGTCGACCGCTTCCATGCCCTTGGCCTTCTCTGCTGAGAGAGACTCCACCAGAGTCTGAAGCACGCGAGCGATCTTCTGACTGGTAACATCGTCCAGTTGCTGTGACTCGAGCTGACTGATGAGGGTCTGCAGCATGCTTGACTGCTGGGGTGAGGCGACTTGTTGGGAGCTGGCCTGCGAGTCGGAGGGCACCTCCTGATCTGCACTTGGGACGACCGTGGTACTGCTTGCCTCTGAGCCAAACCCATCTTTCACCACTTCCTCGATCTGATTGCTCGGATCTCGGGCCGTAACTTTGTCGTCTGAGACCTCTGAAGTTTTCGAATATGGCGGCGAAGAGGCCAATTCGTCAAGGCTCTGTGGTGCACAGACTTGAGCTTCTTCTGCGGGTACTTCGCTGACAAGGTCTATCTTTTCAGGAACTTCGGGAGCGACGTCGGTTGAGAAGGCTTCAGAAATGGTGACGGTCCATTTGTTCAAGTCTTCAGTGGGCACAAGACTGAGTACCACTTTATCCTCTTCATTCGCTGTCAAGTCGCTCTGGTGGGCTGCCATGAAGAGCTCTACTGCAGATCTCAGCTCTGTCTCTGTCTCTGCCTTGATCTGATACTCTTCAAGCGCAGCCACGAATCTGTGGAAGACCAGGTCGTCTCGAATCGCAACTCGATGCGCCAAATTGGCGATCGACCCGAGCAAGCCATTCACGAAGCCCACGACTGCACTTTGAAGCACCGGCTCGTTCGGATTTGCAGTAAACTGCTGGCAAATGCCGCGAAATGGACGCTCCTCGGATCCCGCAGTGCTGATAATCGCGCTCAGCACGATCTCTTGAGTCGATTTGCTGTGGCTGCACATCAGGGTCAACAGCTTCAGCGTCCGGACTTGTAATGCTGTTGCTGTAGAGGTCTCGAGGGCTGTGAGCAAGCTCGTACAGCAACCGTTCGCCTCAGCCATCTCAATGATCCCATCGCCGAAGGCTGCTAATGTGATCAAGACGTTCACGGCTTCGTCGAATACGACAGAGTTGGCTGGCGTAGAGTTGCTCTGGAGCAACGTGACGAGTGCGCCAACACCGTCGGCGGCGATGAACTTGTCAACCCACTCGTGTGACCGGAGGATGACGTTGATCCGGATGGCGCAGAAGAGCTCGTGGATACTCTCAATCTGCTGCTGGACGTTGACCACTTGCAGCACGCACTCACGGGGCTCGAGCCAGTCCTTGGCAACGCTCTCGGCTGGCAGCTTACTCCTGTGAGAGAGTATCAACAAATGTTAATCGCCAGGAGCTACAATGAGGCATTCTAGATAGAGAAAGGGATGTTGGGGCGATGGGTACTTACAGAAAGACATACATCCACTTGGTATCAAGTGACTCAAGCGTCGACAGCTCTTCCGCCACTGGCGCTGGGATTTCTTTGGCGCGCAGCAGCTCTTGGAATTGTGCTAATGCATCGCTCTCTGCTGGTGTGAATGGGATCTGTAGCAAGACAAGTACAGTAAAAAAAATGCACGTGTCAGGTTAGCAGCCGTTGTCCATTGGCATTATTCTCAGAGTACAAGTGGCGTACCTCGGGGCATCCAGCCAGGAAGCGGGTGGTGTGGGCGTTGCCGCTCGACGGCGCGTTCCCCATCGTAACTCAGCTTTATGCCACCTCTTGTGAGATCTCTGTGCCGACCTGTCTGGGACGGAGGAATTGGGAAGTGAGCTTATCCTTTGGCTAGCTTGTCAGACAAATGCTGGCTCCAAGCAACGCGCACACTGGGGCGGAGATTTTTACTTCCAATCTTGAAGCCTTGACTTGGTATTTTCGGATTTTGAAACGGACCACGAGCGGCGGCGCGAAGTTGATGGCGGCGTAAAAATACCACCGTGCATGAAGGCTGAAGCTTCAGCTGAAGCGCTTTTCTCTCACACCGCAATTCTCGTTGGCGCCTCAGATAGAGTCTTGAACAGCTCAAGTCTCGTCGTGACCGTTTCTGTCTCAGTTGGTTATTCCAGGCACGTTGGGCCTCTCCGGCATATGGGATTGTTCGTTCCTCTCGTCTCCATTTCGAGCTTGCTAGCCCCGCCTGTCGCTCACTCCAGCTTTTGAGTTCTCTGATGAGCTCCAGCCGATGATGGATCGCCTTGGTAGTATTGATGTTTTGCATTCGATTCCCGTCATACATATTCCAGATGAACATCTCCCACACCCGGGTGAGATGTCCTGGACTTGATCAGAGGTAAACTGCCATCCACCACACGCTTTCTGGGCCTTGATGAAGCGCATTTCACCTGGAGCGCTTCTAAATCCGTTTCGTGCCGAGTTGAAACTTGCATCTGCGTCGCTTGAGGCGACCGATAAAGCGCATTAAATCCGCCGCTACTGTTAACTCTCGCACGGCTCACTTGGTCAGGTCTCCTCCCATGGAGCGCCCATTCCTCCTATGCTTGCTGTGGATCCTGTCCGTAAGCTGCCAATTCGCCCATGCAGCAGGGCTCCTTCTTCCCAGCAACACTGCTTCACCCGCAACTTCTTTAATCGGATGCGCAGCCGGCACGGAGTACTATGACGAGACGATTCTCGGATGCAAACGCTGCGCGAGCGGCTCGGATGCGTCCACTTCGTCGCTGGTTGGTGAAGCGCTAGGCTTCTTATCTGCAAATGATCTCACCTCACACGTTGGATCTCTGCTTGCTTGAATGTTGTAGATCGCAGACACCTTCAATCTCAACGCCTTCGGGTTCCCAGCTTCCTGCACCTGCAAGTAAGCCTAAGCTTCATAACAGAGTCTCTACAGCTGGATCGTAGCACCAGACTGAGTCTGTGGCTTTTTATATCCTCAGGACTGGAGCCATCTCCGTCGCGCAAGACGACTCCGTGTGCGCGTCCACGTGGCCTGTGCCGTGCAACTTTAATATCTGCAAGAGCTGTTCAGCGGGCCAGGTCCCTTCCAAAGATGCCTCTCGTTGCATCTCTTGCGGCAATTCCACACTCGGAATCACCTCTGGAAGCGAATGTCGATGCGCGAAGAGCTCAATCCTCGTTGAGAAGTCCGAGGTCTGACGCCACTCTGGTTCTCGCGCTTTCTCACCATAATCCTGGACCACTCACTTGAATTTGTTGTCGCTCTTGTATCGTCAGGCTGGCGCGTACCTCCCTGCAAAGGAGTGTGTCCTCTGTACGAATGGCACAAAGCCCAACGCGCTCGGTACCTCGTGCGAACCGTGTCCTAATCCAGCCATGTCGCCCGTGTTCGCCAATGGCGAATACACCTGCCAGTGCGCGACTTCATACCAGCAGGTGACCTCGGACCGCATCAATCAGTCGAAGTGCGTCAAGCAGAGTCAAATCAGCGTACTCAATGCGAAAGCGCCGCTGAATCTCGCTGGTGTCGTCACGTTCGCCGACTTTGACGCCTCGGAGACTGGGTCCAGCGGTCTAAAGCTCTCGTTCACGAGTGCTTTGTATCAGGATGTCTTCCTGCTGGCGGCCAGCGAGTGCTATTTCTACCGGAACGAGCAGCAGAATCCGTTTTGCCAGGCTCTGGGCAACCTCTGCGTGTTACAGCATTTCTCCCCACAGGCCTCGTCGTGCGCATTTCTCGACTTGATCCAGCGCAGTGGGCGCACAACAACAGCTAATGGGATCTCGGGATGGTACGCCACGCTGCCGTTCCTGGACTACGGCTCCAGTACACAGAGCGTTCTTGAGAGCACCGCCATTGGGATGACGATGTCCTTCGATGAAGCCTCGCAGACGGCCACAAGCGATCACTTGGAGTTCGTGCTGGTCACGTACGACGTCAACGGGGCTCTGAAGAGCGTCAAGAGACTCACTAGCCAGTTCCTGTACTGTCTGTCCGAGCTCTCGATCGGCACACCACTCTGGACGCGCTTTGGTGCGAGCTCAACCAGCAGCAACACGTGTGACCTGGGCATCTTGGATCCTTCAGTGACTGAGCTCTACGAGCTCTACCTCGTGGACCGCTCCAAGAGCGACGGTGACGATGGGCGCTTCGTGCCCGTGCCGGTACAGAACTTGAACTATCGGGACGAGAAGGGCTTTGCGATGAACGCCAACAGACAACCCGACGACTCGGCCAATGATTTCCTCTCGCACCGGTTCTTCCTGTACGACTTCCAGTCTGGAGTAGCCATTGGCGAGAGCAAACCCAAGGTGTTCAGGTACGCCAAGACGATCACGCTGACGATCCGTACGCAAAAATCCCAGGTGAAAGGCATCTACCCGCCGCTGCTGACCATCTCGTACGTGGACACCCAGTCGCTCCACAACTCTACCGTCGAGTTTCACGTCACGTACGCCTCTGACACCACCAAGTTCTGGACCACGGCCATGTCGCTCTTCATCGTAGCCTGCGGGATCGCGGCCTGTCGCGTCATTCTGCAGACGTACACGTGGCAGCGGCGCAGCACGCGCAACGAGGAAATCGCCGCCGCCATGTGGCACACGCTGACCCACCTGGCGACCTGCAGCGCCGCGAACTTTGCACTCGCGAGCTTCAGCGTCCTTTGGGTCATGAGCACGTATTTTTTCGTCTTCTTCAAGCTCCAGTCGACCGTATACCTCATGCTGCCGGAGGTGAACTACCACGCGCTCGCCAGGAAGATGGACGAGTACTATCCGTTCCGCGTCCTGCTGCCACTGAGTTTCTTGCTGCAGCTGGCCTCTGTGATGTACAAGGTGTACGCCCAGACGCAGATCCAGCTGCTGTTCATCGACTGGGAGAAACCGCGCGCCAAGGTCCTCGACGTGGACTCGGCCAAGCCGCTGAATGCACCCATCAGCATCTGGCGGGTGATCCTGGTCGCGAACGAGTGGAAGCGGCTGCAGGTGGCTCGTAGATCGTCCTTTGAGTTCACGGTCGTAGTGCAGCTCTTCTTGCTCTACGGCTGCGACTTGCGGTCCGCCGCGATCCCGATCCCAAACTCTCAAATGAAGCACATTGATGGGGATGGTACGCTGGGTTCTACGGACTCGATTCTGTCGCTGAACCCGTACCTGCGCTTCGCCAACGCGTCGTGTCTCTGGCTGCTGCTCTGTCTTGTCCAGCGGCTCTGGAAATGGCTCATCTTCGAGCGATACTTTGATGAACCACGCGAGTGTTTGTTCATCGATCTCTGCACTGTGGCCAAGGTGAGTTGCATGTTCCTCGACGAGCCTTACCATGGGTTCTATCTGCACTGTCGCTCGCCGTATCCGTTCGCAGATGGGAACATGAGCGAGATCGTCGACCAGCTCAAGCAGGAAGAGGCCGGGCTCACTGTCGGACGAGGACTAGACAGCAGTTTGCCCGACTGCCAGGCCTTTGAGATGTTCGTGACGAGGAAGTGGAAGCGCAAGTTCCAGACCCACTTCGCAGCCATCCACGGTGGCCCTGCTGGACTGACGAAAGGCTCGGCGTCTGCGGCTGGGAAGACTGGACAAGAGCTGCTTCGGCGCCACCGGCCGTTTGCACAGAGCACCAGCAAGTCGGGATCCGGAGCGTTGGTCACTCAGGCGATGGTGAAGCACGCCAACAGCCTCAGCGACTTCCTCAAGGCGTTCATCGAGAACCAGGAGGAGCAGTTCCGCTGGCGGATCTACCGCGCGCAGACGTGTTTCGGTAGTTTCTTTGGGATTCCGCCCGAGGTCACGTCCAGTAAGCAGTCGCTCTTCCTGCCAGGTGAGTGACAATATCTCTATGGGAGCTTGCTAGAGGTAGCTTTAACCTTGTTGCCCTGCTTGGCTGGACTTGTGCTGTAGACACCGAGTCCCGGTTCGCCCGAGTGCTCTTCCTGGGCATCGAGAACGACCTCATGCTGCTCAACATCACGGTGAGAGGCTGCCAGTCCATTGTCCAGTGTGATTATGGTAGACATTGGTTTGGCTGACTTGTGTGGCTGTACCTTTGTTGTCCTTCAGTGCTTCTGCGTCTTCGACCTGTGGACAGAGAACCATGCAGTATCCGCATTCCTCACGTACCTGCTGGAGAGGGCGCTCGTGACGCTGCGAAGACACTTTGGGAGCAAGCGCCTGGCAAGGAACAGTCTCATCGACCCGCGCTTCTTGATCTAACAATGCAGCAAAAATGGAGCTTTCCTTCATGACGACAGTTTATCGGCCTTGACTTCTACAGGCGCGAGGTCTTCTTGATCATTACGCCTTGAACTGCATGTTCCGCGCCCAGTCCAGCTCGCTGCTGTCCTCCAAGATGACGGTCGACCATCGCAGCGCCGTGAACGACATGGGCGGCGCGCTCTTGCTGCCCACCTCAACATCAGCCTCAGCTTCGCCCTCAGCCGAAGCTGAAGTCGAACTCGAGGCCTCGGCAGCGACTGCCTCAAGCTCCTTCTGGCAGGCACGCGTGTATTTCTCGGTCTCGAGTGCGGATTCGAGGCCCTCCACGTCCGCGTTCTCGCACAGCTCGGGTACGCAGACGTTGATGATGTAGGAACAGAGCGTGGGCTCGTCGACGCTGTCGATCGCGAGGATTGCCGGCTTGGACTTGCAGCACGTGTACACGACCTTCGTACGGCGCTGCTCGCCGTTCTCGTCGCAGTGCTGACCGCCGGCAAATAACTGCACGACGTCCGAGCCCATGGCCGGCGTGTCCACCGTGTTCTCCTCGGGCACGAAGATGCCCATGCTCCAGTCGCTGGGGCGCGTGCCGTCCTGCTCTTCGTGGAACTGACGCACCTCCTTCTTGTAGCAAACCTGGTAGGACCACCAGCCGGAGCTCGTGACCACGCACTCGTCCTCGTCTTCCGTCATGGCCTTCTTGACGATCTGCGCCCTGCGCTCCTTCTCACTAAGTGCGGCCTCCTGGTCGCCTGGGGACTTGGTCAGCGCCGTGATCGACGCGATGGCCTTGGCGTTGATGCAGTGCTGCAGGTCGTCGTGGTGGAACTTCCATCTACGAAAAGGCATCAATTATTTGTGAGTATGAGTGGGGGGATTGAGGGGAATATATGGAGATTTATAATAGCAATTCGTACCCGAGGTGGCGCTTACAGGAGCCACAGCGCACGTCGCGCCAGTTGTAATTTTTAAAGAACGACGCCTTCTTCGTGTAGGCTTCGGATTCGACGCCAAGTGTAGCTTTAAAGCCCGCAAGTTCCATTTCCACCTGCGATATACAGATACAACACACACAAGAGAGCCCACGTGAGGTGCGAATTCGGTACATAGAGAGAGAGGGCTGGATTTAATTTTAAGAAACGCACCCGACTCGGGTTCACGAACGTGTGCAGCTCGCCATTGTCGCCCAAAATGCTCTCGCGCTTGGACGCGACCGCCTTGGACGTGTCGTGCAGACCAATGTACTCCCTGCCGCAATACAAACATTAATTAGATCCACACACAGATCCACACAGGCAGCAACACACATTAAGATCCCATGAGCTTGAACAGCAGTATATACCCACTTCGTATGAGCCACAGCGGCGCCGCAGAAGCGGCAGCGCACGACCGCGTCGCCCTCTTCGTGGTCATGGTGGTCGTGATGGCTGTCGATTTCACTCGGCTGCTGCTGCAGCCGTGACGGTGACCGTGGGTCCATCACTGCAAGCCTGTTGCCAGCATTGCTCTTAAGCGCATCAGTGTGTAGACAGAGCGTCGCCAGCACCAGCAGCAGGCCCGTCACGAGTGTCATCGATGCGGTTCGGCGTGCCACGTGCCGACTCATGTTGCTTTTTGAGTTGTTGATTTAGTGTGACGACGCACTTCGGACGTCACTGGCTTGGATAAAGTATGGCACTTTTTGATAAATATGACTCTAGCACACGGATAATTCAGCAATTATCAATCCTGCACGTGATTGGTTAAAACTGCTTAAGAAAACAATACTGGCAATACATTTCAATATAAACCGATATGCAACCGGTATGTATACCGAAAATACCTTACTAAAAATTTCAAGTTTGGTGCTTAAGAAAAATGGGACGACGAGGACAGCAAAGCAGCGGGGGCGGTGGCGGCGGCTCGCGTGGGGACAATGCGCGCGACCTCAAGATGTACCTGAAGCACAGCATGTGGCGCGAGCACTCGTACGCGCTCATCGCCGTGGGCGTGATCGTCGCGGCGTTCTTTGGTAGCGCGGTGCTGCAGTTCTCGACGTCCAAGGAGCACGTCTACCGGCTCGAAGTGACCAATCCAGCGCTGCTCGAGCGCGTGTTCCGCTCGGGCGAGCCTTGGGTCGTGCTGTGCGCCAAGCCAGACGATGTCGTACCGGACGTCTTTGGCAAAGTGTCCAAGCGCCTGGTGGACAAGAGCTTCGTGGGCGTGCTCGACTGCACGCAGAAGCTGCCGTCGTCCGGCAAGTCCGTGTTCAAGCGCTACGGCATCAAGGCGAGCGTGTCGCCCACGGTGTTCACGGTCGCGAACGGCGAGAAGCCCAAGCAGATCTTCCTGGACCATCTGCAGTCATCCAAGGCGCTCGCCAAGCGCGTTGTGGCGCAGACCAAGAAGAGCACCAGGGAGATCCTCAACTCGGCCCAACTGGAGATCAGCTGCTTGCAAAAGTCCACCTGTGTACTGCTTTTGCGAGGGCAAAAATACAGTCCGTACGAGAAACAATGGCTCGACAAGTTGCTCCAGGAGCACCGCACGCTCCAGTTCGTCTGGGTCGACGCGACGCTCTTCAAGCTCTCGATCGAGTCGCTATTGCCGGACTTTGCGAAGGGCGAGCACCGTATCGTGCTCTTCAAGCGTAAGAAAGACCCGAGCGGTGCGAAACACAAGGCCGTAGTGGCAGCCAGGGCTTTCCGCAACGTCTTTGACCCGATCCCAGTCGGCATGTTCCTCAAAGAGCACGCGAACGCGGACCTCAAGCCGCTCGCCAAGGCCCCAACGCTCATTCGACGCAAGGCCGTAAAGGCGAAGGCCACAGGAACTGCGAATGCGAAAAAGGGGGACGAGCCATCCCGTCGTCAGCGTCGACCGCGTGATCCTAAAGCCCAGCCAAAGGAGACAGGAGACAAAGAAGAGAAGGGTGACGAGTACTACTTTCCGCAGGGCGTGGCGGACTCGGTGGACTCGCCAGGCGACGCGCTCGATGACGACGTGGAGGTACTTGACCTCGACGGCGAATAGAGAAGGCTTAATTGGAGGCCTAGGCTTCATAGTGAGCCACATGCAGCGATGGAAATACGCAACAAGTTATGTTGTGAAGACATGAAGGCATACATTTATTTGTACAAATTGCCTCATAAGAAAAAAAACTACTAGCTAAACCATACAAAGCTCATCAAGAAAGTGTCACGCACGCACAGCTACAGACATGGGCACAGCTTTGGTGGCCACGTTGTTGTTCTGAAGCAGTGGGTGGTAGTGGAACGATTTGCTCTTCTTGAAGAGCGGGCGGCTGCCTCCCACGTGAGCAGCCGCGTCTCGTAGCAGCTGCATTGAAGCGGCTTCCTCTGCGGCGCACACTGCATTCGTGGCGTTACGACTGGTGTTAATGCTGGTGCTGCTGGCTGCCTTGGCGCGGCGCCGGCGCTTGCCCAGGAGTGCGTATTGCGTGCGGTCGTAGGCCGTCTGCTGGTGCTGCTGCTGGGCTCGAGACCTTTGCGAGGGTGCGGCCGGCGACTTGATGCGCGTCTGGTCGAGCAGCTGCGAGAGGCGCTCCGAGTCCATGGTGTAGTGGCGCTTGCGCTGCTCCTTGTCCTTGGTGAGCTGCTTGAAGCTCGAGAACCAGTTCTGCGACGTGTACTCCTTGAGGCTCACGTAGCCGCCGTCCTGGCGCTGCGGCGGCTGGCCGAGAAAGTCCGCGAACGCTGGGCACTGGCGCGCCACGGCGTGGTGCTCAATGTACTGCAGCAGCTTCTGGAACCTGGCCTTGCGGTCCTGGAGCACGTGCGCTGGTGACGACATGCGCCAGAGGATCCCAAACACCGACGGCGAGATGAGCTCCTTGTCTGGGAACACTGGCAGTGCAGCCAGGTCGTTCGCAAGCCCATCGGCCGCGAGATGGAGCTTCACCTGCTCGTACAGGTGCAGGAAGTCGTTGTAGCGCCGCAGCACCGAGTACTGTTGCACGTCCGACTCCGGAGCTGCTGGCCCCATGAGCGAGCACCGCGGACTCGCGTACCCAGACATGTCGGACTCGTCGCCGCTGCCATTATAGTTGTAGCTGCTGGTGTTCGAGTTGCTGAAGGTATCGGCCGCGTAGACGGCGATGTCGACCTGGTAGTACCACACGCCCGAGCGTGCGCGAGAGAGCTCTTCGATGTGGATCCCACGACGGCGGAGATCCGTCGGAGCTGAGCACGAGGAGCTCAGTGAGGTCGTGTGAATCACGGCGGCCCGTCGACTGCTGCTGGGCGACAGTGAGGGGTACAGGTCCATGACGAGCCTTGTGTGTTTCTGGTGTGTTGTTAGCTGCGTGGGAAATTGAAGAGTGATGCGAGAGAGAGAAGGAAAATCATCGTCATCAAAAAAAATCGAGTTTGTTTTCGGATGGAGAGTAAGTTATAAAGGAAGTAACTTTGTATCTTGTGTGGCCCCAAAGTGATTTTTCAGGATTTTAACAGCTGTGACAGTGTTGATTTTACGTGGCAAAGTGTATAGAAACAGCTTGATACGGACAGACAGCTTTGTCAAATTCTACCTTTTCATGGGTTAAAATTAATATCGGTAGAGAGTGTAGATTTGTTGGCCTGTGTGTGCACAGGATGGGTCCGTTTTCGATCACAGAACTTTTTTCAGGTTGAAGCGATGGATATGTCGCTGTTTCGATTTCGATACTGACAATCAAAACGAGTATCGCAGCCGTGGCGTCCATTAAAAAAATAACGAAAACATGGCTTCGTGCATTCGCAGTGCGTGGCATGGAGCCATTGTGAGAGCAATGGACGGCTCACAATGGCCCTCGCTGCCTCGTCAAGAGAGCTCTTAGGCAACATGGCTCAGACACTCTTTTCTGCCCATGAGTGACAAAAAAACAACTGGCGCAGGTTTGTTTGTCAAGAGAGTGATGGTCACCAAGTGTATCTTTTGCTGAGGAGCCACAAGCCCAAGAGCTCTTCGCTGACCGTGTGGTTGGTTGTTGCCTTCAGAATCCACGAATAGATCGCGTTGTCAGCATCGCCATGCGAGTGTTGGTCTTATCTCATGGATGAACATCCAAGCGTCGTCCTAAAAATAGCTTCTTCGCTCCTGGCCACTTACAGTCCCAGTCATTCAGACGAAATAGTGCACTTCTCCTATACGCTTGGCTCTCTCGATTGCTCCATCTATCCAGCCCACGATGACCAACTCGAACGCGCTGGCCGCGGAGTCGCGCTTCGTGGTCACGACGCTCCTTGCCGCGTGGGTCGATGCCAAGTTGCTCTCGTACAAATTCTCGGTGCACGCCGAGACCAGCCGGCAGAACCGCAACAAGGTCCAGGTGGCGTTCAGCAAGCCCACGCCCGAGATGCCCTCTCCACCGGCAGCTGCGCACTTTTGCTTCCACTTGGATGAGACACTGCAGCACGTGAAAGGCTTCACGGTCGAGAGCGACCCGCACTTCCACGACCTGGACGCCGTCCGCTTTGACGAGCGCGTGATCGACCACGTGATCAAGCGCAAGCTACTGCTCAAGCAGCAAAACCTCGTGAACCTCAACGACGAGTTCTCGTCCACGCGCGTCCCATCGGCGATCAAGGCCAGAGAGGACGAGAAGCGCGCCAGAGCTCGCGAGAACCTCGAAGAGTACCTCCTTGAAATGCTCCAGCGCAAGGATCCGTACAACGACGGCCGCATCCCATTCGCGGACTTTCGCGAAGCGCTACTCGACCTGGACCTCCCAGGTCTCAGTGCCCAGCAGCGGCAGATCTTATTCGCGTTTGCCGAGCAGGACCGCGATGAGATGGTGGACTACGCGACGTTTGTGCCCATCGCAGCGGACGTTGTCGACACGCTCACCTATAGCGAAAGAGCCCAGACGGAGAGCAAGGCCGAGGCGAAGGATAATGATAATGGTTCGGAGCGGCTGCTCGAAGCAGAGGAAGCCTACCACGTGCTCGCAGCCCGCGAGGTGGACTATACGATCCAGAAGCTCAACAAGCTCATCCAGAGCCAGGATCAGCAACCGCAGCTGCTCGAAGGATTGCCCATTGCCGCAGCTGTGGAATCGAGAGATGCGACGGTCGTCTCATCCGACTCGAGTGTCTCACTAGGTGCACAGGAGGAGCACAAGCCCGCTGGCGAGAACCCAGACGACCACCAGAGTGTGGGCGAGCCTGGGTCTAAAAGTGATACTGAAGAGCGTCCACAGGAAAAGCCCAGCATTTACGTGACTTCACGTCAACTACGAGGCGTTCTAGAGTCATCCCAGCTGCTCGTCAGCAAGGGCGAGGTCAACTTGATCCTCGCACTCGCCGAGGTCTCCCCAAGTGGGAAGATCCTGAGCTCTCAGCTTGGCGAACTCTACCCGCGCGTGCGCAGCCTGATCTTCCAGTACCAGCACCAGTGCTTTGCGGATCGCATTGAGAATTACCTCGTGCAGCAGTTCACGAACTTTGAAAGCAGCAACTTAAGAGGCTCAGCCGAGCACTTGAGGTTCAAACTCAAGCAGAAAGAGCTCTTCGTCGTCACGAAGGACATGAAGAAGCTGCTGCTCACTCCTTATCAGGTCATGCAGCTGCTGGCGAGTACGATCGATGACCCATCTAAAGATCCCGACCGCGCTGTCAATTACAAGGACTGCATCCAACAGATGGCTCGGTTCCTTCGCGACCAAGTGAACCTTGACCTCGTGATCGATAGGGCCGCGATGCTTCGAACTGCTCAGGAATCGGACGCAACGCGAGTCGACAGCATCCCCAGTGAGGACGTGCTCAAGCGAAGCAGCCTTGAGTGTTTTGAGCAGCTTGATCCACGAAAGCTGGGCGTTCTGTCCACGGACGACTTCTTCACGAGCCTGGGCGAACTCTCCAAGTCGCAGTGTGTCGAAATGGACGAGAAGGCCAAGATGAGCCAGCTGATCGTCCTCGCAGATCCGAACGGCAGCGGTCGAGTGAACTACCTCTACTTTGTCCACTTCGTCTATCCTCTTCTTCGATTCCTCCAGCAGGAGCGCCTCATTGGCTGTGGGAGGGGATTGCAGCAACGGCAGGACGAGAAGCTGCGCGGTCGGGAGGATTCGGAGGACAAAGATCAAAAGTAAGAGCCATTTTTCTACCTTGAAGTTGTGGGCGGGCTTGCTTCGATGTCCCGAGCTGGTGAAAGGCGGAGCTTTGGGCGCGGCATCGACAGTGTTTAGAGTCCATGAAGAATGTGTATTTATGCAATCAAATTAAAGAAACAAGCAAAACATGCAACTCACAGAGCGAACGCACGAACCTTGACAGTGTCCTGAAATTGTCAGCACGAACCTCTGCTTCACGGGTCGTCGCTGCCGTCGCCAAGATCACCATCACCGTCTTGGTCCACTTCGATGTCACTGATGCCGACGTCTCCCGCTTCGGACTCGACTTCACCCACTTCAGACTCGGCTTCACCCACTTCGGACTCGGCTACCCCTTCTTCAGACTCGTCTTCGTCTTCTTCAGACTCAGATTCCACCTCTTCGGTCTGGTTCTCTTTCTTCTTCTCTTCCTCTCCTTCCTTCCTCTTCTCTTCCTCTTCTCGTTCTTGACTTTCCTCGTCTTCTTGTTGGTTGTCGACCGGAGGTTCGGTTCGTACATTGAGAATGGGGGCTGCTTGGACGGGAGGGTCCTTGCTCTCCTCCAAGAAGTAGAGCGCCGACTTGCTGTTATTGGGGCGGTAGGCTGGGAACGGGTTCCCGACCAGCGACAGGCTCTGCCCGAAGCACGACGGGATGATTTGAATGATTTGCTTGAAGATCGCGTAATTGCCGCTGAGCAGGCGAGCGTGGCGCTGCCTGAGGATCATGACGATCTTCCGCTCCAGGTGAGGCCGGATCCATCTCCGGACGGCAATGTGCTGGCGTGTGATAGGAGTACATCCGCCAGGAGGCAAGGATGCAAGGAACTCCCCGGGGATCGCGGCATTCATCTGAATGGAGCCTCTGCGAAGAGCAGTGAGCCTATCTGAGCTTCCAGTGGGCGGTCCTTTCCATCTCCTTCCTGTCCGGCAATCGGTAACCACGAAGGCACGCACGATGCTCTGTATGTGGTTTCTGCAGAGATCGACGAGGACATCGTCAATACCCTGCATCGCATTCTGCTTCCCGAGTGCAGTGGCTACTTTCATGAGCTCCACTCGCGCGCTCTCGGTCGCAGACTCATACAGAGTCACGCAAGAGCTCGACATGGTCTCCATGACTTGGTCGACCGTGTTCAGAAGCTGCGTGTGGTTCAGGATGATGTCGTCGATAAAGTCGTGGTATCCGCACAGCGATGGCTGACTCAAGTAGTTTCTCGCTAGAAAGCGGAAGCTGGCTGGTCCATAGAGCAGAAGCTTCTCGTCCGTCGGCAGCAGCAACGAGTCGCGCATAGAATCGAGGCCTTTGTACTTCTCGTCTTCTTCGGTTGGCGAGATGAACACGACCGATGCAAGCTGGTCGTTGATCTGAGAGTTGGACGCGAATGCTGCCTGGAGAACGTGCAAGAATCCACCGAGGTACAGCGGTGCGATCATCTTTCGAATGCGTCGCTGGAAGATTTTCGAGTTGCTCTCCATCCCCTTGGTAAGCTTCGATTTGAGGCGACCATATAGGAACGCTCCATACTCGCTCGTTGACTCCATGATGGACTTGTCCACGGGCTCTCGAATAGTGCTCAGGAGCATTGACTTGAGCCACGCGATGGTGTTCATTCGAGCAATCCCCCATGATCTCGGTTCTTGGTCAGCGAACTTTCGAATCTCTTCTGTCAGTGAACGTTTTTCAAAGAACGCGCGGATTCTTAGATGCTGCATTTGGTCTTCGAGGTCTCCGAATGCCTGGCACTGGCGATGCAGCTGAGCTTGTTTGAAGAAGTTGAACAGGAACCGGATTTCGTACACGCCAGGCTCTTTTGGCGCTGTCGCCAGCATCCGACCAGGGCATGGGACGCCGTCTAAGACTTCCAGGTACGCCGACGTTGGGATGATCTCGATCTTGGAGCACCCTCCAGAGCCCTCGACTTTGAAAAAGCCCACGCAGTTTCGACACATCGGGTTCGACAGGATAGTGTAAGGCACGCCGTAGATGATCCACGACAGGTTCACGGTTTCGTTTGCCCCAATCATCGGGATGTCGCACGTGAGGTTCATGAAAATGTTGAACGTGCCAATCGAGATCGCGTTGGAGCAAAAGCGGTCGAGAATCTCGTAATTCTTGGACTGCTCGCTTATCGGAGTCACCTTCGGTCCGCTGTTTTCTTTCGTCTTGTCACTGCTCAGGCCCACGACTTTCGCTTCGACATCTGCGTGGCGAATGTAGCAGAACTCGTACTTCTGGAGTCCGTACTTGGACTGGTAGATGCCGACGTTGTTCCCGTACACAAAATTTTCATAATCCTTGTGACCGATTTTGGTGCTGCTGCTGTTTGCTGGTCGGAACGTGACTTGCCCGGAGACAACCTGCGCAAAGACAGAGTTTACGAAATGCTGCCTGTCAATCCCACGTGTTTCTCAATAGCATAGTCCGAGAAAGCCTTACCTTTCGCGTCTTCTTTGCCGCCTCTTCGACGGTCAGAACACCGTTGTTGCTCAGCAACTGAGTTGCCCTTCGCGACTGTAAGAAGCAGATTGAAAAAAAAGAACGGAATTCGATGAGCTCACAAGCAAAAGAAACAAAATTGGAGGCAACTGCGTCTCACGTACCACGTTGGGCAGGTTCTTCTCCACGACTTCTTCTTCCAGCATGTCGCTCATCTTCTTCGTATACGGCTTGAGTTTCGGTGACCCCATCATCGAGTCCACCTTAATGTCAGCCAACTTGAGCATTTTGTTGTGCTTGCGAGTCTTTTGGTCCGATCGACGCTTTGCTGAGTAAATTGGGTCGGTGATCTTCTTGATGTCTCTCTCGGCGGCGTCCCGAAGTGACTTTGCTTGGCGGAGGATCACTTCATGCTCAAAGTCGTCATCGGTTCGATTATCCGGCTTCCATCCAAAGGACTGGACATCTTTGTGCTTCAACAAGCGATAGCAGATGCAATCTTCCATGGTGCGAATTCGGAAATCCCCTGCTTCGCGGGCAAAGAACATGCCAATCGCATCGAGCGCGTGGAACCGCTGTCTCGCGTTGATCTGCCAGTTGAGTGTGATCTCTCCTTCGCCTGGGTCGAGTGCGTCCGTGAGGACCACGTAGCTGACTTCTGGCAACGCGCTCAGCAGAATCAGTTGCTTCTTTGATTTGTAGACCCCCATCGCAGCTAGCAATGCACCAGTTCCTGCTGCATTCACGGCCCCGTCAAGAGCGTCTTCGACCATTTTCTCCGTCTCGTCGACGAGCTCTTCGATCTCTTCGTCAACACCCCAATCATCGTCTCCGCCCAAATTTGTTCTGAGTGGGGTGGATGCTGCAATCGACGATGCCGCGACACGTGGTGGTGCTGCGGCAGACGTTTGGTTTGCTCCTGGGGCTATGTCTCCAGGTGGGCTTTTTGAAGCAGTCGAGAGCGTCTCCGAAGGATGGGTCTTTTCTCCTGGGTGGCCACCGGCGACTGTCGAACCCGCTGCCGCAGATCTATTGTTTGCAGGCGTCGAAGCCGCTTTCTCTCGTTTCTTGGATGCCTGGAAATTCATTTCGATCTTCGGCGCCTCGTCCGCAGCCTCCTGTGCCTTGTCATACATGTCTGATCCCTTTTTTAGGTTTGAAAAGCACTTGTTTGACGACACCAGGTTCTCGGCGGTCTCCATGTAGTCGACGTACACTTTAACCACTTGCTGGTTGAATTCGAGAAATGGCGCGACAGTTGCTGAGATCAATGCGACGCCAAACAGGAAAGCGCGATTTTGGTTGCCATTTGGGTATACCATAAGCAAGCTGATGATCTCCGTGACAGAGCTCCCCCACTTGAGCACGGTACTGTAGAAGCGAGTGTCGGTAAGGTAGACGACATCCTCTTCGCCTGTAAACTTGAACACCGAGAAATAGCGCCACACGGGATCTCGCTCTCGTTCCGACTCGGGGATGTCCGCCTGCAAGAACTGCTTGTTCAGGAAGTAGCTGAAAACAGGACCACGGTTTAGCACCTCAGCCAGGTAGGCCGCCACCATGGTCTTCGGAATGCATAGCCAGAAGAGACTGATGATTTTCCCATGCAGCGACATCATCTGCAGTTGCTTGGTCTCAGCGCTCGGTTCCATAAGGTAGCAGCTATTCGCTCGCTCTTCGACATTGTATTCTTTCCACTGGTTTTCGCCCCAGAGTCCAAATGTAACGAGAACAATGTTGACGAGTGGCATCACTATTTTGTCCTTGATGTACTGGATCTTCCAAGCAAAGTTGAAGCGCAGGCAGACGCGATCGTAGCAATTCCGTCTCGAAACTGGATGATGCAACTTGTTCTTGTACATGTACGAATTAGTTCTTCTCCATCCGAGCAACACGCCGAGCGACCGGCCCATCGATTGCAGCATCAGGTTCATGTAGATGTAGATGAAGATCCAGAGCAGACCCAAGATGCCATACTTTTTCAGCAGGTGACGGAATTGCATCGTCATGTAGTCGTCGTAGAACGCTTGAAAGTTGAAGAGTCGAAAGCATAGTCCACATCGGTTTGGTCGTTTGGTGGGTGGTGGTCGTTGATCAGCTTTAGAATCTTCGGGCTTTTTGCGACCACGAAACTCAACCAGGCTAGCGTTGCTGTGGACGGCAGCTTTGATGTCCTCGCGTTTATAGCTGTGCGCCTTCTCCTCCAGTTTTTTGCTTTCTTCAAGCTCCGACAACGGCACCCAGCTGTAGAGATCCAGAAGTAGAAGCGGCAAGCACACGAACAGGAAAGCCACGATCAGGACCACCGCCGTGACTCCGAATATATAGTTAGCTTTCGCGAAGTCGGCGTTCTTGCATTGGCTGTTTGCTTTCCAGTAGAGCTTGAACTCGGCGAACCCTCCATTCTTTTGTAAATTCGTATAGAACTTTTCCCACATCCCCGAGATGAACAGCACGCAGGACTTGATCGTCAGATACAACGGGATCACGAGAAGAGCACCGAGTTGTTCGAGGAATCCGAGCGAACCCTTTACGGGGTTGATCGGCAAGTAGGTGTGGATTTTCTGGACCTTCAGCAGCAAGTCCTCTTGGACGACGATATACACCACAAAAGTTGCCGCGAAGAGTAGCATAAAAGTGATGTAGAGGTAAAATCCAGCGATACATTCGTCCGCGACGTCCAGGAACTCCAGCTTCCCCATGAGTTGCACGATGAACTGATTGAAGAAGATGTAGATATTGTCCAGCACGACTTCAATTGGGCCGTAGAAGGTGGAGAGCCGCGACTTGAAACTCGCGAAGATCTCTTTGAGTTGATCCCCTTTCACCGCGTCGATCTTGAAGTTCCCCGCTAACACGGAAATGTTGAACGATAAACTGACCACAGCCAGGAAGTACTTGAGGAACGACACCAGCGCATGCCCGAGAATCTTGATAACCAGGATTCCTTTATCTGACACCACGTAGTTCGTGAATATCTTGGCGAAGTAGAAATAGAGCTGGGCAGGCGAGTAGGAAAACCGCGCTGGATTGATGAAGAACGGTCCAAACCGGCAAATTTCTCCACTGCAGTTGAGAATACTCCCATCGCCTTCGCCATCGCCAGCGCGACGCACGTACTTGGCGACGTAAAATCCACCTTGGCGAAAATGGTTTGCCAGCGAAACGTGACACTCGCCAATCACAGGTTTGCGTTTCGTGGCAGCCGCCGAATCTGGAATTCCGTTAACGTCGCCTTCTGCTGAGACTATGGAAGTCGCTTCGCCATCCGCTGCCGCAACCGCACTCGCGTTGTCGTCCCCAGGCACAATTACGGGGACTTCCAGACCAAGCTTCAAAATCGACTGGAGCTTCTTGAGTTTCTTGTTTCCACTTTCGACAGCAGCGGTTTTCAGCCCGAGTTGTTTCTTTCGTCCGCCGATTTCATCCAGCAGGTCACGAATGATGAACGGAAAGTTCTTCTTCGCTATTGACGGAGCAGATTTGAACGCCTTCATGCATTCGTCCCAAACGAATGGCCCATCGCTCGCTCCCATGACAGACTTGTACGCATCAGACTTGACCTCTGGTTTAGCTCCTGCATCAAGTCCTAAGAGTGGCATCAGCTTTCGTCGGACGATTTTGCGAATGCTGCCGAGTGTGAACCTAAGCTCGAAAAACTGCTGTACCTCAACCAGTTCACACTCCATCGTTTCTCGTATCGCGTCAACTTGCTGGGGATTATTTCCTTGAAGCCTTCCAAGAATTGTCGAACGCAAATTGTCAGAAACTCGAACCACGTCGGCTGGCAGGAAAACGATGCGATCTTGTTCTGTCGGAGCACCACCATGGAACCGATACGCAAGCACCAAGTTGTCGTTGCTTGAAAATACGACGTGAGCTTCAGCTTTCTGTGTACCCTGCTTGGACCCGGTTGCAGCGCCATTCTGAGAAGCTGATGCTTCAAAGCGCTTCTTCTGAGCTGCCAGATCCTCCAGGATGGTTTTCAGGTCTGAGATCTTTAACTCCAGTATTTTCACTTTGCTATCCTTCTTGAGCTTTACTTTCTCGTACGTCACTTCGCTCTCTTTAAGCTCGCGCGTTGTAACCTCAATTTCCTGCTCGAGTTCGATCCGAGCAAGGTAGTCTTCGTCGAAGAAGCCATCTCGATGCGTGAGTGCATCAGCGACCACAGATCGATCTTCTTTAACGAAAACCTGAAGCGACGCAAAAAGTGACTTCACGTCGATCATCGGGGTCGTTCCAAACGAAGTATGCACACCGTTGACACCTGGGAGCACCGCGAGAGACGCCGTCCGTCCGAGAATGGTTCGGAAGTTGTTTTCTTTCCCGACGGATTCGTTTCGTATCAAGAACACCTTGTACTGTCCGGGTGGAAGACTCAACCCGATTGATGACGGTAGCTGGACACTTCCGTGCGTCTTTGTGGGGTCGGTGGTGATGAGTTTCTCCCAGGTAACGGAGTACAGCTTCTTCAGTGTGTCTGGAATCCACCAATCGCACACCTCGTCGTCTGCATTCTCTCCTTCATCATCGTTCTTGGGCGTTTTCTTCTTTCCATCTTCGACAGCGGCCCAAAGGAGGATAAAGTAAGGCGTGCTTAACTTGAATTTGTCTCCTTCTCTCACCAAGCACAAACGATCTCCCTTCTTGAGCACGTCTGATCTCCATTGCAGCTCCAGGTGCGAATGCGACGGATATTCGAAGGCGATTTCCTCTTGAATTTTTTCAACGATGTTGCATTCATCGTTTCCGGACATCGCGATCGTGATTTCTGGGAGCGGGACACAGGGCGCCTCCTGCTGCAAGAACGCGCACTTGTACTCGAACTGGAGGAACAGAACTCCAACATCCTTGTGGTGCTCCGTCGTAAATGGAATCACGTCATCTGTGAACTCCTTATCATCATGAAGTACGTGCAACAGCTCTTCCATGTCGAAAAATGTTTGACCGATCAGCTTCACTTTCACCTCGTCTTCCACAGCGTCAGTTTCTCCGTCATCTGCCTTCTTTGGGTCGTTTGCTAGGGTCATCACCTTGGTATCAACATCTGCAGCTGGATTGATTTTACCTTGCTCACGCTCCTCGTCTTCAAGACGCAAGGCGTCCTTCAGTTTCTGCTGCGCTTCGGACAGATCCTTCTTTCGCTTCTCAACTTCCGCCTCAAACTCCAGCAGATCTTGTCGCTTCTGTCTGAGTTTCGACAACGACTTCCAGACGTCGCTGTCGTCAGCGGCATCCTTGCCGGAGCTGTGGTGGACAGCAACGATGTGGCGAAGGTGCTGCTTTTGCTGCTCGACCAAGTCATTCAGGATCGCGTATGTTGCTTCTGCCTTCTTTTGCGCGTCGGTATGGTACCCCAACTCCAGTTGAAGACGACTCTTTTCAGATCCGATGCGCTTGAATAACTTGCACACAAGAAGCTTGTGAGACCTCTTCTCGTTCTCCATGTTCACGTACAGGCGGAATTGGTCGTCTGGGAAACGGACAATCGCATCTGGTGAAGGATCTCGGAGCACAGTACTGGAGAAAATGCGTCCGTCGAACGCATCAGCTCCTGTGATCTCTGGTCCAGTAGGAGTCAGGCTCTTCATCAATGCAGACATCCTCATGAAAGCTGCGTCGTAGTTCGAAGTGCCAGGGGTGCAGGTCTTCAACAACTTTTCGGTGTCGTACATTTCCCTCATCAAGATCTGCGTTGTTCCATCGTCCCACTTCTCATCGTCCTTGACGACATAGCTGTTCTCGCCATCCTTGCTCCCAATCAAATGTTCCGTGATCTTCTCGCAGGGATTCTTCTTCGATGACTTGGGCATTCTTTCTTGCAACCCTTGCGAATCTGTTATCTCAAACATCGCGTACAGCTCTTCGGGCTTCGTACCACCCTTGTTGAACAGCGTATCAGTGCTAATGAGGCGATCGGCTAGCTCTGATATGCTTCTGAGGTTCAGGTGGAGAAACCCCTTTGTTCTTGAACGTCGCTTTCCAGAAAGCTCACTTTCGAAGGTGAATCCAGTAGCCTCACGCACTTCAATTTTCTCGAGCTTGCTGAATTCGAGGCCTTTCTCCAAGAGGTCCTGGAAGACTTCATCAGCGCTGGCGGTTTCTTCTAAAGCTTTTGCAGCAATACTCTTCACGTCGATCTTCTCCGGAGCAACATTCAGCGCTGCCTCCTTGCTAGCTTCTTGATTCTTCACACGCCTCTCTGGAAGCAATTTAAAGGTCTCGATACGATAATAGTCAGCTAAAGGATGGCGCGAGCCGAGGAGATTGCCGGAGTAGACATCGAGGAAGTGTGCGAGAGTAAATCCAGTTGTCTCGTCAAGACCCACACTGTCACAGATCTCCGACCACAGATCGTTTGTAAGCTTCGGCTGCGTCACTTTGGCAGCAGCAAGAAGGTCTGCAAAATTTTTCTTCTTCATCTTGTTCTTGGTACTAAATTCGGTGAACAGCTTCCTCGCGAAATGAATCTTGATCCACAGGCTCGACGCGTTGTCCTGAAACTGGAAACCTCGATTGCCACCACACACGATCTGGCAAAATAGGTCGCAATCCCATCCGGGAGTATTCTCGTCATCCAGCGTCTCCAGCGCTTTCTTGGTCATCTTCTCTGAAAAGCCACCGATCTTGGCCAGAATCATAATAGTTTCTTTCGTGATCGCATCTTCTTCATCGTCTTCCTGGAAAATCTCAACGATCTCGGTGAACAGCTTCTTGGCAGTCTGAATTCGAACGAACACGTCCTTGGCACTATGGCTGCTGAGCCCCGTCACATCGTACCAGCAACAGGCAAACTGGCGCCTCGTGAGCCCGACGAGCGGTTTTGCACCAAGATTTCGACACAGCGTAGTCCAGTCTGCCAGAGCCATCATTTTCTCGTCACCGCACACGAGCCCAATGAGCTTGTTCAGATCTGCAAATGACAGGTTCTCCGAGTCGCTCGATTTGCTCATCTCGAAGAGAAGACTTGTGTACTCCAGTACTTCCCACAACGACGCTGGGCTTGTCTTGAACTTCTTCAGCGTCTCATTGACTTTTGATGCTTCGATACCTTGATGCCCAATGATGAAAGAGTGCCAATGTTCGTGCAGAACGAACTCCATCTCAGGCGCGCTCCCAGCACCTCCTGCGTAAACTCCAACGACTTCGCTCGGTCCAGCACATTTTGACGCCTTGTTGTCACCAATAAGCTTCCACTTCTTCTCCTTCGACGGAGGCTCTATCCCCTGAATCTCGACAGTCACCAACGTTGACTCCGGAATCGAGCAGTTGTCAAGCATCAGGTGGACGGAATGCTGTTGTGAGTCCCACACAACTTCGCGAACCTTGATCCCAGGTGGATCCAAAAGGCTCGCAGTCAGCGGACCTGATACATGCCACTTTGAATTCGGCATCTTGATAACCAGTGAAGTTTTCTCACGGAGCGACCCCAGTGCGCGGAAGGTGAAAATCGTTCGGCCATTATCGTGGAAGAAAAACGAGTTGAGCCGTAAGAACTCGAGGTGGTACGGACGGCCCGACTTGTGACAAGCTGCAAGCTGCTTCCACACTTCCTTCAGATGCTTCTCGGCATAAGCCTTGCTCAGCGCGAACGGCTTGATGCAATTTAGCTGGTTCAAAGTCTGCCCGTCGTTTCCACCGAGCGAGATTATCGACGCGAGGATATCGTGCTCTCTCACATCAAAGTTCTCTGACTGAGACATCCGTTTCACTTTGGTGACAACAGGACACTGTCCGAAGAAGTCGCTTCCCAACGTCAGCCCGGAGTCACCAGACTGAAAGTCTATGCCGAGCGGCTTCAGCGACGGGTCGAAGTACTCGCCATCAGCACGTCGAACACGATCTCGAAGCGGGTTTCCCAGCGTACTCTCGCGATTGTTCCAGTTTGAGTGCAAAATTACACAGCACGCTGATTCCTTGATCTCTTCAGAGACTTGAACTTCCCCATCTGTGAGTTCACAGGGTCCGAGAACGGTGTCGTCGCCGCAGTCCATTCCTGTGACCTTCATCACCACGGTGGAGTTGCTGCCGATGCCGACCTCTCCGTCCAATGCCACGTCGATCGTTTGAGATGCTTCATTCCACGATATCGCCGCTTGCTCAAAGTCCTGGTGCTTGGGAATTTCGAATTCAAGCTGCAGCGAACCAGTTTCATCACTCGCTGGCTTCCACGACGATCCTGGAGGAATCTGGATTTGAAATCTGCCGTTCGGGGGAATCTGCTCAATGGTCTTCAGGCACAGATGGAGCGCTTTTTCTTCGAAATTGTACTGGAAGTACGATTCTTGACGATGAAACGTGACCTTTCGTACGTCATTCACATTCAGCAACTGTTTCGCGACATCGAGGCGCTCCTTTTCTTCAGCGCTGTTTGCAGCCATGGTCTCGTTGGTCAGATTGACCCCGTTCACAGCTGCCACGATGTCATGCTTCTGGATAATCGGATGGCGCGCAGCTTGGCCACGAATGTCGGCAACGGTCAAACACTGACCAAAAAAGTCCGACTGCAGATCCAGTCCGACATCGCCATGCTCATCGAACACAATCTCGTACGACAGCACTTGATTCCGAGTATTGCGCACAATAACAAGAGGCTGCTCGTGCCCGTGGCCCTCAGTGTCATCCTTCGCATCCGCTTCAGTGAAGGAGTTCTTCCGCCCACGCTTCTCTTGTCGGTAGTTGTACGTGGTCTGCATGTTCTGCAACAGATTCAGCCACACTTCATCATCGACTTTTTCGCGCTGCACTCGGAGCAAGTTGGTGAACGCCTTCTGTGACACCTGGTCATCGTCAGCGTCCTTGATCGTCGCCAGCACCTTGTCATTTGCCAACACAGCATACACAATCGCTGCTGGATCTGAATGTGGAGCGCAAATGCGCTTGGTCTTGATGCTGGTCGAAAGCGCCTCAGCAAACTGCATCCAGGTGAAGTACCGTGTAGTCTCCGAAAGAAGCAGCTTCTTGCACAGCTCAACCCACTCCGCCTGTTGGAATAATGTATCAGAGCAGCACGCACGTTGCAAATCTTGAAGCTGCTCCAATCCGATCACTTTCTCCGAGCCCGAAAATCCTGAAGACGAGTCGGCGCTTTCGATTCCAAAGCGAGAAACTAGAATTTGCGCGAAGTGAACCGTCTCCTCGGTTTTCATCACCTCTCGGACGATGCCTTCCACAGTCGAGCTGCCAAAGAACGGCGGTGGTCCAAACAGGGCCTTGAAATCCTTCCTGGAGACAAATTGCTCCGCGTCGAGATCTTCAAGCGCTCTCTCCCACTTGCGCTCAGTGACCGATGGCTTCCCCACGCACTTGCGCAGCTGGTTAAACGCATCTCGACTGATTTTCTCTCCTTCTTCCTCCGCATTCGACTCGTCTCGCGGTGCTGCCGTCGCGAACAAGTCAAAAAGCCTCTCGATCGCAACACTGGGAGAAATATCTTCGTAGAACGGAAGCGTCGTCGTTGCGTGGGACGCATCCGACGCACGCCGTGGACTCAGTTGAGACATCTGGCGATGCAGCTCTCGACGTGCTTGCTCATCGTCGAAGATCTTCTCGTGCAAGTCCAGCTCCAATTCCATGGTGTTCGAGTCTGGCACACACTCGCCAACGGCGTATCTTCAGCAGCGAAGCTTTACAGGCCACTCGACGGGACTTCACACCACTTGATACGCTCTCGTCAACCACCTACAGCTTGAAAGAATTTAGCAGAAGTCGACACTGACATCAGCACACCCAGATACTTCATAAGCCGCTAGTTCTGCGTACACGCACCTCTTCTCTCTCCACGCAGACACAGTCCAGTTCACACACACTCGCTCGTAGTGCGGTTGCTGATACGATGAAGGTCTACAAATCCAGCACTGACGCTCGCTCAGTACGAAGACGCTATTTAGCCACCGAAGCGTTGCCACGCGAAACCACCGACTCCTCATGAACGCGCAGGGCAACGCCTCCGTAGCGCGCAGAGGGGAGAGAAACGACCGCGTTGGCGACTGCGGCCATGTGATGCACCACACGAGCAAGAACAGCTAGACAGTGTGTACCAAGATCACTGGGCACATCGCGGCGGCGCGATCAACGTCCCTGCTTGCACCCGTGCTGCAATTGGTTTTCGCATCCCGCCAAAATCGACCAAAAGGGAAACCTGACGATCTCTGTATTTGCATATAAATTATCTATAGATGCATACACAAGTGACTACAACCATTGTTGGAAACGTCACACGGAAATTAACTGGTAGATTCCACATGCTTATCTTAGAACCATTTTGGTTGTTGGGTCCTCTTCATGTTTGAGCTTGCAACGACTTGTGGCGACATGTTGCACGACCAGCTCGCTCTCGGAAGCCCTCACGCACGACATTCACAAGCACCATCTAGCGCGAATGGATCGCGGAGCGAGCATCAAATGACCCGCCCGAGCTCTGCGTGCAACAGCGGTTTACCAATATCCTCCAGTGCATCGCCTCTCACGCTTGAAAGTGCGGTGCCAGTGACCGATCGC
Organism: Globisporangium okanoganense; assembly: GCA_023334035.1. Lineage (NCBI taxonomy): Eukaryota > Oomycota > Peronosporomycetes > Pythiales > Pythiaceae > Globisporangium > Globisporangium okanoganense. Next base: position 32,805 of record JAASFY010000015.1, on the reverse strand, counting down.
AAGAACGAACGCGGCGCCAGTCTGCTCCTCAGCTGCGAGCTGACCTTGCTGCTCCTGGTGCGAGGTTGGTGAGCGTGCGAGCAAATGTTGCTCGACCTGGACCGCTCAGACCTCATAGGCGTTCACTTGACGTCCCGCATGCGTTGGCGCGCGTTCACACACGTTCATAATAATATGTTGGCGCTGTTGATCGATTCGCGGTGAATCTTTTAGATTCTGACTGCAAATGTTCTTCCTAAGCAGTTTGTGCTGACGCTGTAGTAAGGCACTCGGCATGTGATCGTGGTGATGCTGATAGAAGGAAGCAATGCGGCGCTCAGTTTTCTTCTCCTGAGTGCTGCCCGGGTGTTTGCTGACGTGAGTGCGACGGCGGTGGTGGATCGACAAGTGTACATTGAGTTAGGAGAGCATTACAGATTGAGAAGAGCGCGCTTTTCGCTGTGCGAGCAGCCATCACCAGCGCGCAATGAGAACAGCCCTACGCAATACAATGAGAACAGACACGAAGCTGCCAAACCCGCTTTCGAAAAGCAAACGAGACACGAAGCAGCAAACGCATTGACGCACGCGATTGACACACGCCTTCCGATCGTCGTTCAGCAGACAATGGCCATTCATTCTTCAGCTTTCCCCGCTCGTCGCCAACCAACCGATATCCGACTAAGAGAGCGCTTCAGCTCTTCAGCTTCAGCATGGCCCGTCCGCAGGCAGCATTGCCACGCGCGACGATCTATGCAGTCGACCAATCCTGGCGCCCGAAGCCACGCTGGCTTTGTTGCGTGGACCACTTCACTTCACTTTGGGAATGTTCGCGCAGCTGCTCTTCCGCCCTTATCAATCATCCCACGGTTCGGTACCTACCAACACGCCCCGAATCCGCAAGCAGCACGGTCCATCCATTTTCCGAGCCAGAATGCACATTTTGGCAAAGATCTCGCGAATCTTTCTGTCCATTCTGGTGTTCTGGAGCAGCGCGACGAGCTGCCTTGACCAGCTGGAGCTTGCGCGAGCCATGCCCGTTTGTCCTGCCCACGCGCGTTTATGGCGCTTTATGCACACACGCATCGGTCACCGCCGCACGGTCCCTGCAACGCCAGCCGCTCGCGATTTGATTTGCGTCCACATGGCACACAGGCAGAGAAGAGCCAGGGTTTGGATTTTCGACATTGTGTAGAATGTGCGCAATTATTGACCTTTCGACATGCACCAATTTGAAAAGGTATTCTAATTCTGCAGGTTTAGTTTCGTCAGTTTTAGCGTTTTCATCAAATTTAATGTGATCGTCTTTGAAAGGTAATTCAAAACACAGCCGTTCATTAACCATGACAAGTTCTGTAAATCTTGAAAGCAAAATACAGGCTTCGAAAAAGATTCGTAAAAACCTCGTCCAAAGTCTCGTTTTTGCCTGCTTCAACCAAGGTTTTTTCAAAAGTCAAAAATCAGCCGACCAGATTCACTTGGAGACTGTATGCCATACAAACGCCAGGACGGAAAAAAGATCTGTGGCGCTCAAGTGCGGCAGTTGAAGCCCCTTGCTTGCTTTCTCAACGCGAGCGAGCATTCCCGGGAAAAGGCTCGCCATTCTGGAATTTGCTTCCTCGTCCATCCATCTCCGGGCCTGTTCGTTCAAGAAAGAAGGAAAGATGGCGACCGACACTGAAGTGTCCGCCTTCATCGTCGCCTCGTGCGTCTTCGGCATGCTCTTCGCCGCGTTCCTCTTCTGGGAAGTCGCCAAGATCAAGGTCACGCGCCGCGGCGACGGCTACTCGCTGCTCTCCTCGGACGTGCGCCACCAGACCGCTGATCGCCTCTTCGAGATCTACTCGGCGATCCAGGAGGGCGCCCGCGCGTTCCTCCTCGCGGAGTACACCCTCTGCTTCGCGTTCATCATCGTGTTCGGCGGCGTCATCTTGGTGCTCACCTCGTACGTGAACAAGGAGAACCAGAAGTTCGACTGGACCGTCGGTGTTTTGACCGCCACGGCTTTCGCCGTTGGTGGTTTGACCTCGATGGCTGCTGGCTACATGGGTATGATGGTTGCCGTCTACTCGAACGCCCGCACGACCGTGTCCGCTATGAAGGAGGGATCCCGCGGCTGGACCGAGTCCTTCAACACCGCGTTCCGCGCCGGTGGTGTCATGGGCTTCGGTCTCACTTCGCTCGCTCTCCTGGTGCTCTTCATCCTGATCAAGGCCTTCGAGACCCAGTACCCGCTCGCGACCCACTCCAAGCAGCTTTTCGAGGCCATTGCCGGCTACGGTCTTGGCGGCTCGTCCATTGCTATGTTCGGTCGTGTCGGCGGCGGTATCTACACCAAGGCCGCTGATGTCGGTGCTGACCTTGCCGGCAAGGTCGTGGAGAACATCCCAGAAGACGACCCGCGTAACCCTGCCACCATTGCCGACAACGTCGGTGACAACGTCGGTGATGTCGCTGGCATGGGTTCGGACCTCTTCGGCTCCCTCGCTGAAGCCACGTGCGCGACCCTCGTCATTTCGACCCAGAGCCCTGAGATCATCGGTGCCGGCTGGCCAGCTGTGCTCTTCCCGCTCGTGATCACTGCCACCGGTATCTTCGTGTCGGCCGCCACCATGTTCCTTGCCACCCACGTGTGGCCAGTGCGCAAGGAGAAGGATGTCGAGACCGTGCTCAAGGTGCAGATCTTTGTCTCCACGGTTTTGATGACGGCTTTCATCGTCCCAGTTTCGTTCTGGCTGCTGCCAGCGCAGTTCATGATCGGCACGGTGTACCACGTGACCCCAATCAAGGCTGTGTACTGCGTTGCTGTCGGCCTGTGGGGCGGTTGCATCGTTGGCTTCGTGACGGAGTACTTCACGTCGGCCAGCTACGCTCCAGTGCGTGAAGTCGCCCAGGCTTGCGAGACCGGCGCTGCTACCAACATTATCTACGGTCTTGCCCTTGGTTACAAGTCCGCCATCATCCCAATCACGCTTATCTCGATCGCTGTGTACGTTGGCTTCTCGGTCGCCGGCATGTACGGTGTTGCCCTTGCTGCCCTTGGTTTCCTCGGAACGCTCGCCACGTGCCTCGCCATTGACGTCTACGGACCGATCTGTGACAACGCCGGTGGCATCGCTGAGATGGCTGAGCTCCCAGCCGAAGTCCGCGACAAGACCGACGCCCTCGACGCCGCTGGTAACACCACCGCCGCCATTGGCAAGGGTTTCGCTATCGGCTCTGCCGCTCTGGTGTCCCTGGCCCTCTTCGGTGGTTTCGTGACCCGCATTGAAGAGACCAGCATCAACATCCTGTCGCCAATCACCTTCGCCGGCCTTTTCATGGGTGCCATGCTCCCATACTGGTTTACCGCCATGACGATGAAGTCGGTCGGTGTTGCCGCCATGGAGATGGTGAAGGAAGTGAAGCACCAGTTCGCCACGATCCCAGGTCTTCTTGAGGGCCTCCCAGGCCACGGACCACCGGACCACGCTCGCTGCATCAAGATCTCGACTGACGCCTCGCTCCGTGAGATGATCCCACCAGGACTTCTTGTGATGCTCTCGCCAATTATCGCCGGTACCTTTTTCGGTGTCCACGCCGTCTCGGGTCTCTTGGTCGGTGCCTTGACCTCGGGTGTGCAGCTCGCCATCTCCCAGTCGAACACTGGTGGTGCGTGGGACAACGCTAAGAAGTACGTCGAGAAGGGTTGCGTCTCGGTTGAAGACAAGGAGGGCAAGCTCATTGTCCAGGGCAAGGGAAGCGCGATCCACAAGGCCGCTGTCATCGGTGACACCGTCGGTGACCCGTTGAAGGACACTTCGGGCCCAGCGCTCAACATCTTGATGAAGTTGATGGCCATCATCTCGCTCGTCTTTGGCGACTTCTTCAAGAGCATTAACGGCGGCCGCGGCCTCCTCAACATCCCTCTTGACCAGTAAGTCGAAGCAAGGGCTAGTTTTTTGCTGTCGATTCGAGTTTGATGAAGATGTTGCGAAGGTGGTCTTTAGGTTTTGCTGACTTTAGTAAGTAGTGCTGATGAGTCAATCCACGCATGCATTTTGCTGTTCAAATTCGTGTTGCTATGTTGGTGTCCATGTAAACGAGCTGGTTTTTTGGTGTCCATGATATCGCAAGTTCGCTGGCGTTCGAGTTTTGATGGGTGCAAATGAGATCTTTACTGAGAAAGTCTGATTCCTGCCAGCTGAAGTTCAAAATTCTGAATCTGATGCGTTATTTAACCGATTTCAGCGAGATAAATCGGTATGCAAATAGATGAGTATGCGGCAATAAGTGTTTGCTCATCAGTTTCGTATGCCTTTACAGAGGGAAAGACGAAAAGCGACGTGAGAAAGAGAGGTCCAGCCAGATATCTGCAGCAGTCAGAGCCAAACAAAACCTGGACAAAATGCTGCCGACTGCCGCGACGCGCCGGAAGAGCACCCCCGAGAACGGCTGGATGCTGCTGCCCAAGATCTACGTCTACCTGGGCGTCGTCATCATCTTCGTCGTGGGCATCCTCTTCGGCAGCGGGTACAACCAGGCGAACCTCGGCCAAGCGCCGCTTACGCAGCGTCAGCAGTACGTCATCACCAAGCCGACGGTGCTCGTCACGGGCGGACTGGGCTTCATCGGCAGCCACGTCGTCGAGGACCTGCTCGCGAACGGCTTCCATGTGCGTAACCAGTGTGTTTATGCTCTGTATTGTGTGCGCTCATCATGGCAATTGTTATCTGACTGTGCTTGTTATTATGTCTATCAAACAGGTTGTCGTGTATGATGACATGAGCAATGGACGCAATTTCAACCGCGGCGCGGCTGCGGTGCTCGTGAAGGACATCACGGTCGTGAGCGACTTCTCGTTCATCGTCCACAAGGTGCGCATGTCTAGCCACTTGGTATCTATCGCCTGTGAACTCTTGGCACTAACACCAGCGCCTGCTGCTTTTGATACATAACAGGTCGACTACATTGTCCACTTGGCGGCGGCGATCTCGGTCGAGGAAAGCACGCGCCTGCCTGAGAAGTACGAGCGCATCAATGTCGAAGGCTCTCGCAAAGTGCTCGACTGGGCATTGAAGAACGGCGTGAAGCGCGTCGTCGCGGCCTCCTCGGGTGCCACGTACGGCATCCCGCTGCCTGAGAACCTCCCGCTTCGTGAGGACTCGGCCACGGGCGGCATCTGTGCGTACGCGACGACCAAGTTCAAGATGGAGGGGCTCATGCGCGAGTTCAACCGCGACTTTGGGCTCCCGTCGACTGCGCTGCGCTTTTTCAACGTCTACGGCCCGCGCCAGGACCCACACTCGTCCTACAGCGGCGTGGTCTCGTGGTTCATGGAGCAGGCCAAGATCAACGGCACGCTCAAGGTCAGCGGCGAAGGGGACCAGTACCGTGATTTTGTGTACGTGAAGGACGTGGCGCGCGCGATCCGCACGGCGATGCTGCTCAACGACAAGGAGTTTGACGTGTTCAACGTCTGCACGGGCATCAAGATGACGATCAAGTCGGTCGCGGAGAAGATTGTTGAGACCTTTGGCTCCTCGGCGGAGATCAAGAACGTCCCGTGGCGCAATGGCGACGTGAAGGAGTCGGTGTGCTCGCTCGACAAGTCCCGCGACAAGCTAGGTTTCACGGCCGGCTACTCGTTCTCAGACGGCATCTCGGAGACGCGCGACTGGTTCATGGAGAGCTAGGAGAGGTTACGCAACTAAAGCGATAACCGAAGTAATGTGGCGTGGTTGGCGTAGGCCGCCTGCTGATCGAAAGGGGGGGGAGCAGTAACGCCAGCCACAAGTCACCACTGTAAGAAAATGCAACGACTTGTGCAAACCATGGAAGTGGTCAATGCGCACATGTTGTTGCGTGGACCTCTGATCAGGGAAGCGGTGTCGTGATTGATTTTCCTTTTGATGTGCATCAAAAATGAGAAAACGCGCCAAAAATGAGAAAACAAGAACGATAAAATGCTCCGATGAACCCTCGAATAATGAGTAAATATGTGAAAACACTGCAAAATAGCATATAAATAGGTCTGAGTTGATACATTTACAAAGCACATGCACCTTATAAAAGGTTAACACTAAATAAACGAGTTTGTATTGAAACGTCTGGTTTGTGGCTGCAGCCAACTCAGTCTGTGCTGAACCGGCGATGAGTGTGTCGTCTGTCTGTTGCGTTGTGTGCTTGGTCATGTGTGGGGCAACAGCACAAGAGCGAGATCAATTTGAGAACTCACACGAGTCCGATCTCAGTGAACAAAACGAGCACGAACGGTGAGTCGCCTGCGCCCTACGTGCACATGTAGCACCTGCAACAGCTCTCGTACGAACTCCCATACTAAAGCCCCCAGTGGTATTGGTAGGAGGACGCGGAGAGAGCGATGAGCTCTTGCGTCTTCTTGTTCTCTCCTGCTGGCTCCATGGATCCTTCCTGTTGACATATCAATGGACTCATTATCTCTCTATGTGTGTTTGTATCTGTGGCTACCAGCTGCGCATTCTCCCCACACAACAGCAGTACTTCTCGCTGGCTCATCCCGACAACAAGGCGCTCGTACACGCACACAAGAGCCACAGTATAAACAAACACACATGACGTACACGTTTGCGGTGTACGACAAGCGGCCGCGCGCGATCTTCACGCAGACCGGCGCGCTTATCTCAGTCATCAGCTGCTCGATCATCGTGCTCTCGTACCTGCGCAAGCGCAAGTGGCGGCAGCACCCGAACGCGCTGCTCTTCTGGAAGTCCGTCGTCGATCTGCTCTTCGCCGCGCGCTTCCAGTACGACTGGGACCAGTACGTGAACCGCTACGGCTGCCGCATGCTGGCGACCACAACGCAATTCTGCTCGTTCGCGAGCGAGTGCTGGTTCCTCAGCATGTCGCTCAATTTGTATCAGTGCGCGACGAACCCGTTCACAAACGTCAAGCAGAACATGCGCTGGTACCACCTCTTCTCCTGGAGCGTCGGGCTCTTTTTCGCCGCCATGCTCTGGGTCTCCGAGGTGCAGTTTAACCCACGGTACGACCCGGCGTGCTTTGTGGACGAGAGCGACACGAACTTCCTGCTTATGTACTACGTCGTCGTGATCCTCTCGGTCTTCTGCGCCGTGGTCTTCTCGGTGCTCGAGACGCGCACACACACGTACGGCGGCATGCAAGAAGCCCTAGAGGCCAAGAAGGACGTGATCAAGAGCGCGCGCATCTTCACGACCGCCTACATCATCTACCAGAGCATCCTCATCTCGCTCTGGATCTCCGACATCGCGTTCCTCGAGAAGAATGAGCCGGTGTTGCAGCTCGTGCGCAACGTCACGTCCTTCCTGCAGACATCCAAGGGCTTCATCGACCTCGTCATCTGGCTCTGCATCAACCACTGGTCAATCACCGAGTGCGGTTGTCATAATGGGACCACCACCAGCAATGACCGCGAATCCTGCGACCGCTACAGCGACATTGACATTGATCTCCAGCCGCAACTTAACGTCGCACTCCGGAAAGAGGTGCTCCACTTCACGACCCGCGGGGTCGTAGCCGCGTCCTCAAACGCGCCCAAAGTTGCAGAAGCAAGGCATGTCGTGCGCCTGCGGCTACACGAGATGGGCATGAGCGTGCGCTTCGACGACTACAATCCAGCGTCCTTCCGGGATATCCGGCGCGGGTTCGGCATCAAGGAGACTTTGTATCGAAAATCGTTCCTCTCGACGTGTCACGAGCGGATCCAGTCCGGTGGCTCCAGTGGCGCGTTCATGTTCTACACGGCCAACTACTCGTTTCTCGTCAAGTCGGTGACGACGAGCGAGCGCGCCGTGCTGCTGCGGATGCTGCCAGCGTACATTCGGTACATGAAGGCAAACCCAGGCTCGCACTTGACGAGGTTCTACGGCTGCCACTCGATTGAGATGTACGGCCAGGACTTTAGCTTCGTGGTCATGGGCAACGCCATCGGCCGCGTGAGCATGCACCAGTTCTACGACATCAAGGGCTCCTGGGTCGACAGGAACGCCGAGGTGCTGCCGCCCGGGAAGACCGTGATCTGCACGTACTGCAGCCACGCGTTCAAGTACGGATCAGGGTGCGTTTTTGCTTGTTGCTAGGCTAGGCTTGTTGTATGTGTACAGCTCTGGGGTTCGTTGACACATGGGCTGACACCACCAATTTCTATTGTTTATTTTCCTATAGAGAAAACTGTGAGTACAGTATTCACGGCACGCATCTGCCGCACGTGGTGCTCAAGGACAACGACTTTCGCCGCAAGCTGCGCGTGCTGCCCGACACTGGTGCGTTTGCCCTCGACAGTACAATTGAGCTGATACCGAGATCTGATCTAACCAGTCTATGCATCATATCTATATGTCTTGTAGCCGACGAACTCGTGTCCCAACTGGCAAAGGACAGCACCTTCCTGTGCGAGCAGGGCATCATGGACTACAGTCTGCTGCTGAGCGTGCACAGCACCAAGTACGTTGTGGACCACTCGTCCTTTGACGCCAGCAGCCTCATCAAGTCCCCCACGAAGCGCAAGGTCAACTACCCAGTGTGTCACCCAGACGGCGAGGACTCGTTCAGCTCGCTGTTCAATGATCTCGAGCACACAGAGACGTCCAGTGACGAGGATCTCGCAGACATTGAGAGTGGCAATAGGCAAAAGTTCAACCGGAGCTGCCGGTACTCGGTTATGAACGACGAGGCCGGCAGCAGTCGGCGGCTGCAGATCGATGGCGACGACCAGAGCGACAAGGTACCGCTGCTCTCGCCCACTAGTTCCCCCTCGCTGCTGCGCTACGACTCCATGTCGTTCACCAAGCCCTTTGAAATTGGCTCGCCCATCGCCGACCAGTCCAAATGGGTCGGCTCGCGGTCGCTCGCGAAGGCCGGGTACCAGGCCTACGCGGTCGTCGGGCCGGACTACTACACGCTGGGCGTCGTCGACATGCTGCAGACGTGGACGTGGCGCAAGCGTCTCGAGAGATTGTGGAAGACTTTGGTGCTACGACATGACGGCTTTGGGATCTCGGCCGCGCCGCCCAAGCTCTATGCGGACCGCTTCCAGCGCAAGATGCGCGATGTCATGATGGTCTCGTCGTCGCAAATCGGCTTTGGCAACCATTGAAACGGTAGGTAGGATGGGAAAATGGTGGTGGAAATTGTAATAAACCAATGTTGTACAGTGAGAGAGACTCGCGATCAAAAGACCTACCTGGTGGACCAGAACGAAGACGCCATCTAGGACTCCAAGATCATCATGTCGTACTCCTGGAGCTTCTGCAGCGCCTGGAAGGCCGAGTGCGTGAGCAGATTGTACTCGAGTTCGCCCATCTCGTCCACGTCCGCGAGCGCCAGGAGCGACCGCAACTGCCGCTGACTCACGTCCGGGAACGTGTTCTGGATCGCCGATACGACGTCCTCGCGCGCGAGCAGGCCGCGGTGACCCTCGTCCTGTGCCTCGAGCGCGTGCGCCAGCGATTGCTATAAAATATAAGGACAAACACGAGCGTCAAACACCAGACAATGGTCCTCCGACCATTTTCCAAGGGTGTACTTTACCTCAAAGCTGTGCTGGTTCATGTCGAGGATCGCGTAGTACTCGCTCGTCTTGCGGTACTTTTGCAGGTACGCGGCGAAAGTCTGCTGGCTGTCGAAGCTCACGAGCACGAGCACCATTCCTGCGATGTGGGCAGCAAATTTTTCGTAGTTGACAAAGCCGCTCTTGTCCTCCTGGGCCTCGCACATGACCGTGATGATCTGCAGCCGCGTGAGTCCGACGTCCGCAGCCCTGAACAACCGCGTGAGCTCCGCAACGGTGAGCAGACCCGTGGCCTCGGCGTCGCCGCTGGCAAAGACTTCGACGAGGTACTGCGCGAGCGAGTCCTGGTCGTTGGGCAGCTCGACGACGCCCTGGGCGAACACGTCGCGCAGCACGGGGAAGCAGAGCGGGATGAAGTCCTGGTAGAGAACGTCGCCGCCGTTGCTGTCGGCATTCTCGGCGCTGGGCGCCTCGGACATGAGGATGTTGACCTCGCGCCGCGTGAAGCCCAAGTCCGCGTCCAGGAGCGCGTCCATGAACTCGATCCGCGGCATCACGCCCTTCTCATCGGCGTCGGCGCGCTGGAAGATCTCGCGCAGCAGACTCTCGACCTCGTCCTGCATCATGCCATGGAGAAAAGCCTCAGTCTCCTTCTTGGCGAAGAGCTCCATGCGCGCCTGCCGCTGTGGCTTGGTCGACCGCAGGTGGAGCACGACCTGTAAAGCCACGGGGAGGAAGTCGCCATAGCTCACGACGCCCTGCTCGTTCTCGTTCGCCTCGGCGAAGAGCGCCTTAAGTTCGATGGGCGAGAGCTGCAGCGTCTCGCCAATCTGAAGCAGCACTTTATGGAAATTGTCGTAGGCCAGCATGCCCACGCCCTGCTGGTCGGCATCCTGGAACGCGCGGGCAAGAATCTCGTAGAGCTCCTCTTCCGAGATCTTCATGTACGCTGGGATTGCGCCCACTGCGGCTGTGGAGCTAGCCGTCTTGGCGCCATTCCCATCGCGCTTCTGCACGAGATCTTTGAAAAACTGTGCGCCAAACTCGTAGATCGCCTCCTTGGTCTCCATCTTGCCCTGCTGTCTTAGCACCTCGCGCGTGAAGCTGCGCAACAGGTCCGGGAACTCGGCGGGCACCTGCAGGGGCTTGGCATACTTGGACGCCATGCTGTATATCTGTAGATGGCTCACTTGTCAGCCACGAGTCGTTTTGTTTTAAAGCTGAGGGGACACGTTGAAGGGGTTGTGAAATTGGTTTTGAACATTAATGGAAATTGGTTCAAATCATGGAAATTGGTGGTGGTCTCATTCAAGATCCCACCTTACATGCATCATCGAATACACACAGCGCACCCAAGGTTAGTGAAGCCTTCCTCATGGCTTGGTGACAAACTTGATTTTCTCAGTGTGGTAGCTCTTCGTCGAGAGGAACGCGAGCGCCTGCGTGCGCACTTCTGGGTGAAGCTCCGCGATCGCCGCGACTTCCTTGATGCCCGCGGCCAAGAGCTCGTCAAAGCCCGTGAGCAGACTCGCGAGTGCGCTCGGGTTGTACGAGATCATGCGGTCCGCCTCGGTGGCTTCGAGCAGCTGCGGGTAGTCGCTCATGAAGACCGTGTCCCTGCCCCACTGGTTGTCCAGGAGCACCTTGACGGCGTGGAGACGCGCGAACTTGCCGACAAAGCCCTTGGAGAGCAGAGTCGCCGGGTTGAAAGCGGCGGGCGTCGTGATGAACTGGACCACCACTTTGATCGGCTTCGACACATCGCGAGGCGTGTTGAGGTGCACGATCAGACTCAGCGTCTTGCCCAAGTACGAGAAGCCGTCGTCCTGGCTCCGCTGCGCCGTGTCTGGGAACTCGATGAAGTGGATCCCCTGGCCATTCACAGTCACGGACGCCGCTGGCAATGCGCTGAGGAACTCGATCTTGTACGAGCGCTCGGTCGGCATGGACGCGAACGAGCCCTTCACAGGCATGATGTTGAACTCAGCCTGGCCGCCGCTGCAGTAGGAAACCACTGGCGACGACGCCTGCACCAGGTTCTTGGCGTCAAAGCGGAAGACCTGCTGGTGTCTCGCAGAGGAGGACGAACTCTTTGTGCTGCAGCTCGAGCTACATTCAAAGAGCGTCGACGACTTGTCGCCCGAGAGGTACCCTTTCGTGAGTCCGTCGTCTTCGCGGAGTTCGTAGAAGTGCTTTGGCGCGCCAGGCACGACGAGCAAGTGCAGTTTCTTTGGCACGTGCGTGTTCTGTCCAACGGAAGAGGTCCCCTCCGAAGCCTCGTGGTCTGCCGTGGGGATGATCGACCCGGCCTTGGCGAAGCGCGGGATCTCGTTCAATGCATAGCTGTACGAGTACACAATCGGGCCCGTGATCACGTTGCCCGTGTTGAAATCGTACCAGGCACCGGGTGGGACCCAAATGGACTTTGGTGACAACTGCGTGTCGTTCGCAACGGGCTCCACCACGGGGGACATGAGCATCTGTGAGCCGTACATGTACTGCTGCGTGAAGCTGTATGCCTCATCGTGCTCGGGCCAGTCTATGTACACGCCATGGAGCAAGCTGAGCCCCTCGGTGTGCGCCGTCCAGGCCTCGCTGTACACGTACGGGATGAGCGACGCGCGGATTTTCATGGCGGCCCGCGTGATCTCGTAGAACTCGTCCGGGTACTTCCAGATGCGACGGTCGCTCGCCGCGTCCTTGCTCGAGTGCGTGCGAAAGATCGGCGCAAAGGCCCCCCACTGGATCCATCGTGTGAAGAGCTCAGCCTCGGGTGGGTTCTGGAATCCCCCGAGGTCGTGGCTCCAGTAACCGTACGCCAGGTTGGCCGCCATGGCCGTGAAGTACGGTTGGAAGCGAAGCATGTCCCAGGTGGCGTAGGTGTCACCGGAGAAACCCGCGGGGTAGCGTTGGTTGCCGATGCCCCCGAAGCGATGTAGGAGCATGGGGCGCGACTGCGTGCGCCCCCAATGGTGCGGGTTCGTGAAGAAGACGTAGTTGAGCCATATCGTCGGGTTGATGTCGTTGCGGCCTTCCACACGCTCGATCCAGTCCTCGCCCTGCTGCCAGTCGAGCCACCAGAAGTCCACGCCATCGCTCTCACGCGCGCCGATGGAGATGTTGAGCCACGCTTCGGCAAACTTCTTGTCCGTGATGCGGAACGGCACGTACTTCTTCGTGGCTGGGTCGATGCCCATGGCCTTGGCCACCTCTTCATAGGTATCTTCCCAGGGCTGCACGCCCGAGGCCGGGTGCAGATTGAGCGTCACGGCGATGCCCTTCTCGTGCAGCCACGTGAGGAACTGCTTGGGGTCGGGGAACAGATTTTTGTCCCACGTGAACCCAGTCCAGCCCTTCTGCTGACCGGCTTGGTCGCTCTCCTGCGACTTGTAGAACGTCAGATGCCAGTCCATGTCGATGACGACCACATCAAGCGGCAATCCACGGTCCTCGTACTGTCCAACGATGTCTTGTTGCAGGTCCGCGTCGCTGTACGCCCACCAGCGCGAGTAGAACACGCCAAACGCAAAGCGAGGTGGGATCGGCATACTCCCCGAGAGCATCGTGAACTCACGGAGCGCACTTTTAAAGTCGAGGCCGTGGCCGAAAAAGTAAAGATCCTGGTACGACGTCGTGCTGTAGAAGCAGCGGAAGGGGTCGGCTTGATTCGCAGGCGCGTCCAGGACGGAGCTGTTCGCAGCAAAGCAGCAGCCCTTGGCCGCACAGTCCTCTGGCGTCTTGGTCTCGAGTCCACACACGCGGCGCTTGGCGCTGGGCACACTCGAACAAGTCGCCGGGTCGACGGTTTGCGAGGTCACGGGCTTCTTAAGCCACTCCCAGTGCAGGTCCTGGTCGAACACGGCGTTGAGTGAGTCATCGAGCACCGCGTAGCCACGCTTCTTGCTGATGATGCCGTACGTGCAGTGCTTGTCGCGGATGTAGTCGGGGCCTTGGTTCTGGCAGTCGAGCGGGACGGCGCCTTTCGCACCATCGAGCGTGCGAATCGTACCGGGGAGCGCGTCCTGGCGCACCTGGTCCGTCATGGACGGCGTCCACTCGCGCTTGTCCTCATTAATAGAGAACGAACCGCTTTGTAAGAGCTGCACCTTGAGGTTGTCGTCGTTGAAGCTCTCTTTCGAGTTGGCGTCGTACTCGAGACGCAGATGCTGCGTCGTGATCACGACCTTCCCGCCGTCCTTCGCCACTTTAAAGTCGGGCACTAGGTCCATCAGCCGGTTCTGCACCATCATGGTCGTGTCGTCACGGAGCGAAGTGGGTGCGGTCGCCCACTCCATGCGGATGACGCGCGACGTAAGCACGCAGAAGCGCGCGTGGCCGGCGGCGACGATCGCCAATGGGTGGCAAGTGCCACTGCCAGTGAAGTCCGTCGCATGCGCCACTGCGCCGACCGCAGCAACGAGCGCGAGCCAAGCACTCGCGATCTTCATTAAGCAGTTGGACGGACACTCTCTTCTCTTGGTCGTTTGGAGCTCTTGGTGGCTGCTGGAAGATTGCAGAATGAGAGAGAATCAGCGGCGTTCTCTTCTTCTTCAACGAAGATAACTCAGATCCCTCATTTGAGTGACATACCTTCTCGTGATTGTGACATGTCATTACGGTTTGAAAAAGAGCGGTTTCGTGGTTGAAGTTGTGTGGGTTGTCAAAGCCGATGAAAGGCAAAATGAAACGACGAAAGGCAAAAATGCAGGTGGTGGTGTTATAAAGAAGAGAAGCGTGTGGGTGTCTATATCTGCTGCTCTACTAGATAGATAAAGGCCCGCGGCGGTGGCGTCTGCCTCCCTTTCTCAAGCGCCGTTGCTGTTGAAGAAGCTCTGGCACCCGAAGACGTGAGAGATGAGCTCCGCCGGAAACCCATGGGCATCTATCTGTCCAGCCGTTAAATAAAGTCGTCTTCCTCTTCGTCGCTCTTCTTGCGGGCGCTTGCGCGTGGCGATGCAGCGACGGTGGGCGACTTGCGGTAAATCGCATTCGAGATGTCTGCTCCGCCGTCCGCCACTTTCTTGCTCTTGCCGCTCAACGAGGACGAAGAGCTACTGGAGCTGCTGCTAGTCGACGACACGGTCGACGAGGACGGCGCCACCTTTGCGCCACCAGTGTAATGCTCTTCACGGTTGTCGCTGTGCGTGAGCTTGAGCTGGATCTCCTCCTCGTCCGAGTCGTCCGCGTTCCACGCCGAGCTGGGCGTCAGCGACTGTTATTACATAATCATCAGAATCACAATGTTAGCATCGCGCAACCAATTCTCATACAAATTTATACACAAAGGCATTGGTTTGAGACGTACCAACTCGACGTAGCGCCCGGTCTCGCTGCCTTCACTGTCCGTGCGCGTCCTGAGCAGCACGACGATGCCCAGGATGGTCACGACGCCGCCGACCGTGAACATGAACATCTGCAGACGCGTCATGTTGACGTACTCCTCAAAGTACATGATGCCGCCGAGCACGCTCGTGAGGATCCAGAAGCTCTGGTAAACGGGGATGACCACGAGTGCGTCGAAGCGCGCGAGGCCGCCGTTGAGAAAGTGCACCTGGCAGCCCAAGCACGTGGCCATGCCAAAGATGATGAGGTACGACGCTAGCTGCGTGAACATGTAGGCGCCCGCCTGGCCCCAGATCGCGCTCTTGAGTAGCTCGACCGTCGACTTGGCCAGCAGCACGGACTGGCCACCGAACGTGCCGGCGATGCCCCCGTAGCAGATGATGTGGTACAACCCACCTTCGTAGGTGTGCGTGCGCTCGATGAAGCGGCTAAAGTAGAAGAGTCCACCGATGAAGAGCACGACCGTGAAGATGTAGACGTACATGACCGGCTGCTGGTAGAGGTGGATGAGGTCCTCGAGCTCGTAGGACGGCGTGCTGTGGCCCGCGAAGATCACGGTGAGCGTCACGCCGCCAAAGATGATCACGGTCGCGATGATGTTCTGCTTGGTGACCTTCTCCTTGTGGAAGATGGGCGCGATGAACATGTTCCAGACGAGCGAGAGCGCGGCGAGTGGCGCCAATAGCGTCTGTGGCGCCATGCCGAATGCGACAAAGTCGAGCAGTGAGCCGAGACACACGAGGCTAAAGCCCAGCACCCACATGGGCTGCTTGAACGTGCCCTTCTTCTCCTCGGCCACTTCGTTGCGTGTCATCGAGAGCTTCTGCAGGTTGATGCCGACCGAGTTGAGGATCGAGAAGACGAGCGAGATCGTGAAGCCCGCGACCCACATGCCGACCGCTGGGCCGCTGTAGTCGAGCTTGAAGCACTTGCTCTTAGCCTCGATCTCGGTCGCAGGGAACTGCGTGCAGATGTGCTCGAGCCCCGGACACTTCTTCTTGGCGTTGTCGCGGCACGAATTCTGGCAGAGCAGCGTGAAATCACGGCCGATCTCGCACACGGGAAAGTGGATTGCGCACTGAAGCTTCTTGAGGAACGCGCCGCAGGAGCTGCTCGTGTTGGCCAAGTCCAGGTCCACGATCGTCTTGTTGAGCTCCTGTTCGCTCTTGCCTTCGTACTGCGGTAGCTTGGCCAGCTGCATGGTACTTGCGTTCGTCCACGCATTGAACGACGTCAGCGCGACGGCATCCAGGTCGTCGTACGAGTAGTCGGACGGGCACACTGCGAAGGACACGTGCGAGCAGAACTCGAGCCCCGAGGGCGTGCCGCATGTGCTGGAGCACTCACCTGCGAGCACGGCGCTGGGCCCGCCGAGTACGAGGCAGTAGGCGGTGACAGCGACGACGGTCGTCGCCGCCCTGCGCCACAGAGAGCGCTGCGGATGCATTCTTTCGCGTAGAGAAGCTGGTGCTGGTGCTGGCGGTCGTGGGTCTCTCGCGTCTGTCAGTCTCTCCCAATTGGAATGACTGCCTGCAGAGCACCACGTGCACGCGCAACAAGAGCTTCTCTCGGTCTGGCTTGGCTTGGCTTGAGCTTCTCGCCCTCCCTCCCTATCAATAGCCCAGTTGCTCCTGGATGAGCAAATGGCATCGCGCTATCAATAGCGCATTTATAGCCTCTGGAAATCGATCTTCCATGTCAAGGATGTCATTCACAGGATATAATGTTATACAGTTCTTAACGACCCTGAATTGTATAGATGAGGTGGAGAGGATGCTTTCTCGAGGCTAAATATTAAATTATGCGATGAGAAGTTGAAAATAAACTTGAGCGAGGAGAGCTATAAAAAGGCCACATGGCGGTGCTATTTTTGCAACAGGATCCCTCCTCGCGATGCCACATGCAATTAGACTTCGTCGACATTCGCACGTGCAGGCTCGCTATTATACAAACCTATCGCAGTGTTTGGCGATCACTGTGAACACAGAGAGAGCCATCAAGCGTGAAGCTCTTGGAGAAGACCCATTCTGTCGTGTCGAGCTTCTCATGGTGACTGTCGGTCACTGTACTGTACTTTTCGTAACGGTTGAACATGTCTCGCTTTTGTTTCGAAAACTAAACGGTGCTGTTTTGTATCGGTATACCGATAATACCGATGTTGAGGTCACTATTGAAGTGGTTATATCCGGACAAATCTATCAACTTATCTTCATCTTCACTTTGTCATCCACAATCGAAAATGGGCAACAGTGCATCGAGCAACGGCGGCAAGGCGGGCGAGTGGAAGGGTCCGTTCAGCGACCAGGTGCGTTTGTATATGCATGTGTACATGCTTCACCTACATCAGCGTCTCTTAGTGCTTATGCTCGTATCTGTACAGGAGTACGACTGCCTCGTGGCAAAGTTCCAGGACGTCACGACAGCAGTGCCAGCGATCCCAGACGTGCAAGCAAAGCTGCAGGTAAACCATCGCATTATTGCTGTCAATGCATACAGCTGCGACTACTAACTGTCTGAGGGTATCTATCTTGTGCTGCGCTATATGACAGAGCTTTCTCCATGTGCCATTGAGCGCGTCGATCCCAGAGGAGCACAGCACGCGCATCCGACAGTTGGGCGCTTCATTCTACGATCTCTGTCTGCATACGCGTGAGGTGGACGGCCGACCGTCCACTTCCAACAAAGTCCAGCTCATTGACTTTGTGCAGGCAGGTACAGCAGCAGCAACTGCATGATCCTGTGCGGCTTTCATTCCTATTATCATCACTAAACGAACCACGTTTCTATTTGCTGGTGTGTATCCACAGTCGCCGCGTGCGTGCGGTCGTCCTCGCAGACAGTCGTTCGCTCGCTTTTCCGCTTGTTTGCGAGCAAAGACAGCGCGTCTATCGCTCAAGACGAGCTCATTCAACTGCTGTTAGCGCTGCTCATCATGTCGAACGAGGCGACGAGCATCGCGGACGAAGACCCGCAGAGGACGCTCCATATCGCAACGCAGCTCGCGACCGCAGTGTTCGACTACTCTGGATCACCTGCTGCCGGGCAGCTGTCCACTGACGCGTTTCTCCGCTGGGTGAACGCGCAGTTCCCGCTCTTGTACTCGGTCTTTGTCTCGTGGCTCAGCGCGCGGTGCTTTGGCGCCATTGCGCGGCCGTCCTACCACTCGCCACGGCTTTCGCAGAAGTCTGATATTCTATCAAGGTAAGCAGTATCACATATCAGTCTATATTGATATGGCTGAATAGCTAAGACTTGCCGTTTCTGTATGTTGCAGCGCTCACTTTGTGTGCCTGTCGGCCGTGACGAACCCCATCCAGAATTCGCTCTATCGCCTGTACACGAGCGCGCAGGATGGCCTGAGCTTCAACCGCCTGAGCTTCCACCTTCTCGGCTACACGGGCTCAACGCTCGTGATCATTCGAGACACGGAAGGAGGTACTGTACGCCTTCAACACTGTCGCACGACCGTTTCCCATCGCAATACGGTCGGCCACTCACAATTTCGTATCTCGTGTATGATCTAGCGGTCTTTGGCATGTTTTGCGACTCGGAGTGGAAGGAATCGACTCGTCCGTACGGCGGTAACGGCTGCTTCCTCTTCCGCCTCGAGCCCGAGATCAACGTCTACCGCGCGTCTGGAAGCAGCGACGGCGGCGTCATGTACCTCAACTCCAAAGGCTATTCGCTTCCTCGTGGGATCGGCATGGGTGGCACCACGAGCAAGTTCCGTCTGTTCCTGAGCGAAGACCTGGACGAAGGCAGCTACACGACGACCAAGTGTCTGGCGTTCGAGGGCGGACGGCTGTCCACTCGAGAGAACTTTACGATCGAAGCCATGGAAGTCTGGGGCTGCGGCGGCGAAGATGACGTGCTGCGCCAGAAGGCGTTCCGCAATGACACGGCCGAGATGATCAACCGCGCGCGGAAAGTGGACAAGGCCCAGTTCGTCGGCAGCGACTTTGACAAGGAGATGTTCTTCGGCAAGACGTTCGGCCACGGCGCCGACCAGGCGCGCGTCGCGGACGACGAGCATTGAAGAAGTGGTCAATGACTGTGAATTTTGCATACGACCCGTGTTTATCGTGGTATTTCTTGATAGCAGCCAACGGCATTAATAATGACAAGGTTGATCACATTCGACCCCACGTTTGCTTCACTGTACAAGCGCATTGGACACAGTGAGTGTATGGTAACATGGGAACATTCGTACTTATGGTAGATGCTCCCAGTGGTTATCGACGACTGCCTTGCGCTTGCTGCGGGCGGCTTTGGACGCCGGTGTCCTCATTGGCATCGGGCATCTCCGTGTCGCCCACGTCACCGGCTTCTACTACTTCAAAGTCGTCGTCCTCATCCTCTTCGTCGTCCTCCTCGTCCTCATCCTCCTCTTCGTCGTCGTCCTCGTCGTTGTCCTCCGACATGACCGACTGGTCAAAGTGGCAGCGGCGGTCGCCGTCCAGCACGTTGCAGTTCTCCTCGTCATCGTAGTCGCCGCGGTACGTGCTGCAGACGCGCAGCTTGCCCTGCTTGGTGCCGTAGATGAAGCCGCCGCCGCAGATCGGACTGAAGAGCGCAATGTTCACGTCATCCAGCTCGCTCTCGACGTGCGAGAGCAGCTTCATGTCGTCCCAGCGGTAGATGCGCGTCACACGATGGACTGGGAACTCGGACTCTCTGTTTGTGAGAAGCACATCAAGCACACACTGTTAGACTACCAATGGGTTACGAGTATCAATGAGCTCAGCAGAGCTTAACTCACCTCTGGATGCGATCTCGAACGCCGTAGCCCAGTAGCACAAACGCCGACGTCGGGGAGATCTTGACCGAGGTGACGCCGCCGGCTGCAGTCTCCGCCAGGTGACACGTCTGGATGACGCGTCCAAGCTGCTGCGGCTCGAGTGATATGAGTGCGAGCCACGTCGACTGGATCTCTGAGGCGAGACGGCCGCGTTGGCTTCGCTGGTTTCGGGTGAACCGTGTTCGACTGAGTGCGATGTTGGGGCGGATCTGCGTGTACCGCTGCTGTGGTGCAGCTGCTGGATTCAACGCATTTGTGCGAGCCTGGCCAAGTGGTGGGTGGCTGTGGTGCAGACCATTTGCAGAGTGCAACCGAGGGCGGACGCGCCGGATCTGCTGGTCCATGTACTGATCCATGCTGAGTGAGAGGTCCGAGGCAGCCGACTGAAGCGCTGCCAAGATGTTGGGCGGCTGCAGCATGATACTGGGCATCGACAGCAGTCTTGATTGCTGGAAGGTTGCCAAAGAAGCAGCTGTCACGCCATTGTTGATCGCATTCGCGACTACTGAGGCTGCCAAAGTGCTACTATTGGTCTCTGGTCTCTCAGTAGTCGACGACGACGACGTGGTCAGCTGTACGGTTGGCGTGGACGAGTCGTTCGCGTCGTCGCTTGGGATGATCTCTTCGGGGGCCACTTGCTCCTGTGGTGCGGTCGACAGGATCTGCTCCAAGTCCGTATTCGCCTCGGCCTCAGCCTCCAACTCGACCTCCTTCTCGGCCTGGCGTAACGAAAAATCTGCGCAGATCGCCAGGTATCGCCCACAGCGGGAGATGTCAAAGCCGCCATCGTTATAAATTAGTGCGTGCGAGAGCACCACCTGGCTGTTGTACATGGCTTTCTTCACGAGCAGCGGCTCGGGCGCGAGCGACCACGACGGGTCGAAGTCCCACATCGTGAGCGTCACAGTCAAGTCAGACGGCGGAGCCTGGCCCTGTGGGCGCTACAAGAGAGAGGGGGGACACAAGCAATCACAATGTTAGGAGTGCTGTCTGATTGGCAAGCCAACGGTTTAAAAATTGGTGACAACACATACCAGATATCGTTCGTTCGCTTCGCCGACCATGATCTTGGTTGGATCTGGGAGGAAGGTGACGGATCGCAGCGTCTGGTAGCTAAACATCGCTATCCTGGGGCACGTGTGCTGCGAACACCATCAACTCAGTCGTCAGCATCATGCAGAGGTTACCTGTAATTGAGAGAGGGGCCATGTGTGTACCTGGTAGTCCCACGTGTAGACGCAGGTGCCGCTGGCGATCGCGAGAATGTCACCAGACGGGTGAAACGAGATCGAGATGATCGCATGCCGCAATGTGGAGACGTACAGGCATCGTCCTGTCTCAATATCCCAGAACCGGACTTGGAAGCCGAGGCAGCCCGACGCGACGTATCTTGGGTCTGTTGGGTGGAATTTTACACTCCATGGCGTGCGAGGGTGTCCAACGAGGGTCTATAGGGGAATTTATAAGTGATAACAGGTTGTGATGGTTAACATTAGGAATATAAGATGACTGTTAGTGTTTCGAGCAGCTACAAGATCATACCTGCAGTATTCTGCCAGTCTCAAAGCAAATTATCTTCACCGTGTGGTCTCCATGGGTCGACGCAAATGTTTTCCTACAGTAAACACAAAGCAAAAGTGAGTGAGTGTCGTGACGCCATCAGATATTCCATGGAGAGCTCATTGACGTACCCGTCGGGACTGATCGCGATGGAGATCGTCGACTTGGTCGTCGGCGGCAGCTCAAAATATCGACTTTGGTGCTGTAGCAGGAACGCATCGAACAAAGTCAAAAGGGACAGAAATGAGCTCCTCGTCCGCAGAATAAGATCCCTCTTCTCCCTCTTATCGCTATCGACTCGGCACGACCAAGGGCCTCAAATTAGGCACGCACCTTTGCGGAGCTCTCGCGCTCGGCCCAAAAGTTCTCGCCGCGGTCTTCGCCGAGCATCTGCGCGCTGCGCCGCGCCGCCCCACCCGTCTCGCGCTTGAGCAGTGTCGCCGCGATGTTCTGCTGCCGGTGCGCGCGCCGGAACGAGTTGGGCACCCCCGGCGGATTCAGATCCGCCACGGCACGCTGCCACACTTTCTTGTCCATAGCAACCAGTCGCACACTAGCGAATTGCTTCAACAGAGCGTTCCTGTAGTGATAGAGAGAGGAATGGAAAGAGCTGCAGGTTAGAGAGCGACTGAATCCCAAGATGAGAGTTTTTTGTTGTTCTCACTCTCTCTCCCCTCGGCGTCTAAATGTATGAACTCCCCCTATAGAGGAGACCACGGCCGCCTACAGTTCAATACGCACCGAGTCCTTGTTCGCGTGTGCTTCTCGCGTTCCCCCCTCGTCCTCTCGCCGTGCGTGCGCGCGCCGGTCGTCAAGAAGCTCTCTTTGTGGGGAAGTCACCAAACGAACTCGCTGACACAAAATGTGTGAGGAAAAGGTTACAGGAGGGCAGGATTGGCTAGTGCCACCATCGTGGTGCACGGAAACCAGTTGGTGACAAGGAGGGTTCTGCACCAGGCCGTATATTTATTTCGTCTGCAGTGGATAAAGAAGCTACTAATATGCGTGATACTGTACTCTACTGAGTTGAAAGGAATGTGACGCGAAGGTTGCGCGTTTCTTTCTGGTTTGAACTGGTGTTGGGTGAGGCAAACAGGCGACGCTGGTATTGAAGTGCTCTGAGCTCTGAGCACGAGGCGTCGTGTGGAGGGAAAGGTGGAAGCAAACACGTGTTTGTCTGGTCACAACATTGCAGTTTGGCTCTTGGATCTGGGATTTTCTTGGATCAGATGACGGCCCGCAGGCCAAGATTCACTCCGCTGTCATTTTCCCGAGCCAAACGGACTTGTCCCTCTCGCTTCTCGAGTTTTTCGTGAGTGTGGGTTCAAGTGTGTTGGTCGATTGCGCCAGCTCGTTGGTGCGACATCCAACGACACCGCACAGGCAGTTGAGCTGCTCACTTCATTCCACGACCCGCCAAGAGAAGAAGCGATCGAGCACTGGCGGGATGACTGCCTAAGCGTTCGCTGGCGTACGAGAACCTCCCCATTGTGACAAGACATGACGCGGCGAGACCAAGAGAACAACTTTGCAGTGAACGACAGACAACGCGCTTGGTGGCGACGGCATCGGCGGTAGCGAGCGAGCGAACAAGAGTACATAGAGAGAAAGAGAACGAGCGATAGAGAGAAGCAACGAGGAAGCATGGGCGCCGCGAACAGTGTACGCAAGCTCACGATCGATAGCATTGCGCTGCTGGAGCAGCTCGAGCCGAACGCGGGCGAGGTACAACGGAAGCGCGAGGTCCGTGAGTACGTACAGCACGCGCTCCAGCACGAGTGGCCGGCGTGCCGTGTGCTGTCATTCGGGTCATCCGAGAGGTCCGTGTGTGCTGTATATTGTATATGTTATAGCGTGTAGACGATGATATATAACCTGCGTATGTATGTGTGTGATTGTGGCGTTTGTTCCGGTGCTGCAGCGGCATTGGCTTTGGCGGGAGCG
The DNA here is from genome assembly GCA_023334035.1 of Globisporangium okanoganense. NCBI lineage: Eukaryota > Oomycota > Peronosporomycetes > Pythiales > Pythiaceae > Globisporangium > Globisporangium okanoganense. The sequence goes on along the minus strand of JAASFY010000015.1, from coordinate 9,673 downwards.
ATGTCGACCTCGGGATCTATTTTGACGACATGGACGTGGACCGCCAGGGCCACTTCTCCATGCAGGATCGGATCCAGATCCTCACGACCGCGCAGGCGCGACTGAGCGGAGCGTTTGATGTGAAGGAGTTTGTCCAGAACGCACGCGTCCCCGTTCTAAAGCTCTGGGATCCAACAAGACAGGTGAGGATTACTTTCTTTGCGTATCTATGGCGGTGACTGAATGGTAGCTCAATATCATATTGCTTTATAACTTGAACTGTATGTATAGATCGCCTGCGACGTGTGTGTCGGTGGCATCAATGCGATTCTGAACACTGCGCTGATCAAGCACTACGGCCAAGCGGACCCGCGTGTGCGTCCATTAGCGTTTGCAGTCAAGTACTGGGCGCAACAGCGCGGCATCAATGACTCAGTGAACGGTACGCTGAGCTCGTACGGCTTCTCGCTGCTCTTGATCTTCTACTTGCAGTCGCGCCACGCGCCGATCTTGCTGCCGTCCGTGCACTGCGTCTTCCAGAGTCTGCAGGACGAGAAAGACCTCTCTGTGCTGCTGCAACGTCTCCATTCGATCCCGTTGAGCGACGTCCCGTCCACGTTTGGCACGTCGTTCCAGGACTCGGTGGGCGCGCTCCTCGCTGGTTTCTTCCAGTTCTACGCCAGCCAGTTCAACGTAGAGGACGACGTCGTGAGCATCCGTACAGGCGCGCCGCTCTCCAAGACTACCAAGTGGAGCCACCCTGTCCCGTGGCGCATCAGCATTGAAGACCCGTTTGAACTGGCGCATGACGTTGGCCGCGTGATCTTCAATCGCAAAGGGCAAGAGCTACTCAACTTTGAGTTCCGCCGCGCGTACGAGATGGTGTGCATCGGCCACCGCTTGGACGAGATCTGCACGCCAGACGTGACGTCGTGGAACATTGTCGCGTGCTGCTACATATGCGAAGGCAGCGACCACAAGGCAAGAGAATGCATGAAGCTGCAGCAACGCATGGACCACGCGCGCGGCAGTCAGCATGTTGCTGCCACGATCACCACAGCGTCTTTAATGGCGGATTGCTGGTACTGTGGCGAGTGCGGGCATTACAAGGCGACGTGTCCGATGCTCTCGTTCCGCAACATTCCGTTGCATCCTGAAGGGTTCACTGTCCAGGCGCCGCCGCAGTACACGGAGCTACAGCCTCAGTTGATTATGCGGCCCCAGCCGCAACCAATCGCTCAGTCGATGCCACAGACGCGTCCGTTGCAGGGCATTGGCAAACACCAGGAATGGGAGCGAGGCTACGCACATCCGTCGCCATCACGTTCGTCGAAGAAGAAGAAACGACCGCGTCAAGGCTCGTCGCCTGCGCTCTCGCCAGCGGCATCGCCTCCAGCACCACCGATGCTGCTTGTATCGCCCTCGCTACTGCCGGAGAAGCACCCAAAGCGCAGATACCATCACCAGCACCAGCAGTCGCAGGGCCAGCAGCGCTTCACGTTGGCTCCTGCCACGTCGCGCATGTGCGGCGGCAGCAAGAGATGGAGCGGCAAGCCGCGCAAGATCGAGGTTTGCACCACATAGTCTGATACTGATATGTAAATTTTTGTGAATATGTTATTTACCTTTTTGACAAATAACTGCAACTGAATAGTGGTACACTGTACCATTGAAACGGGTACAGTTATGTGGTACACTTGCTGTTGTGTTGGTTTGGTGGTTGGTGGCGGCGCTGGTCGATACACAATTGAAGAGCTTCCCATAATCCGCACAACAAGAGCACCAAGCACGCCAGCAACATGTCGGTCCGAAGAAACGTGCGCCTCCGTCGCGAGTACCTGTACCGCAAGGGTCTCGAGGGCAAGGAACGCGCCCTTTATGACCACAAGCTTCAGCTCAAGGAGGCCATCCGAAGTACGTAATCAGCATTCAGCTGCGTGACGCACGAGACGCATGAAATGCTAATAATGCGATTGTTTTCTTGCCGTGATTTGTTTCTATGCAGGCGGCAAGGCGATCCCGACCGAGCTGCGCGGAGAGGAGAAGAGCCTGCGCCATGAGATGGAGTACGACGACGAAAAGCACGAGAAGCCGCTGAACCATATCGATGACGAGTACAAGAACGCGGGCATGTTCGACCCGAAGATTGCGATCACGACATCGCGCGACCCGAGCTCGCGGCTCAAGCAGTTCGCCCAGGAGATCCGCCTCATCTTCCCGAACGCCATCCGATTGAACCGTGGTGCACACACTGTCGGCGACGTACGTATTCGCTGCTGTTGCGTATTGCAGTCGTCCATGAGCATATAAATTGACTAATTCTTCGTAATTGCTGTCTGTTTTATTACTATGATAGCTGGTAGAAAGCGCGCGGTCGCACGACTACACGGACCTGCTGATCGTTACCGAGACGCGTGGTGAACCAGGTGCGTGATTAACGATATAGAACTGCCTGCCTATGGAGGAAATGAGGCGCGTGCTGATGGTTTATTTTGTTATTCATATTATTATTTGCAGATGGCCTCGTGGTCTCGCACTTGCCGTACGGTCCCACGGCGTACTTCTCGCTCAACAACGCCGTGATGCGCCACGACATTGAAGACCGCGCCACCATCTCGGAAGCGTACCCGCACATTATCGTCAACGAGTTTGAAACCAAGCTGGTACGTTCGCTCTCCGTGCTTGCAATGTCCTGAATTATCAGAATTGAGACTAACATTTTCTAATTCTCACAGGGCAAGCGCGTGGCGAACATCCTCAAGCACCTCTTCCCGGTGCCCAAGCCGGACTCGAAGCGCGTGATCACGCTTTCGAACGACAACGACTTCATCTCATTCCGCCACCACGTGTTCAAGAAGACGGGCCGTGAGGTGGAGCTCCAGGAGTGCGGCCCGCGCTTCGAGCTGCAGCTCTACCAGGTCAAGCTCGGCACGTGCGACCAGAAGGAGGCCGAGAACGAGTGGGTCCTGCGACCGTACATGAACTCGGCCAAGAAGCGCCGCGTGCTCTAATAAAATTGGAGGTAGAAGCCCAGCAACAAGACCCAGAGCTCGCCGGATTGAAGTTGTTCGCCCTGCTGCGAGGATCGAGTCGACTGGTGCGCGCAGCTGCATTTTATTTCGTATTCCCATTTCTATTCGAGCCATTTTAGAGATTGACCACCACGCCCTCCTTTCCATTGGTCGGTCTGCTCTTCCTGCTTGGCGATATACAACCATTGCCAACTGATTACCATCCGCAGGCACCACACAGCGCCATGGGTACGCCACCTTTGTGATGGCAAATTGACCCATTCGTTGCCTTTACCCCAGTGGACGGGGCCGCGAGCTGGTAAGCGCGCAGCCAGCCCAGCAGCTGTTTTCGCTGCACAATCGAATTGCAAAATCTCTATACAAACGCCCAGTCAAAAAAGTCTTCCAGCGTGCGACTTTGGACGGCTTTTCCATCCAGTCCAGCACTTCTCCACCAACTAGGCACGCGATTAGCGAGGAGCGACGAGCAGCTCATTCTCCTTTGCAGACAGCCCTAGGAAGACACCAGAAAGCATGCAGAGCCTCACGATCAGTGGCAAGCGCCGCCTATCCCCCGTGCTGCTGCTGGTGGCCGCCATCGTCGCGCTCGTATCGTGCCTCGCGGCTGCGGCCCCCGAGCCGTGCACGCTCTCGGGCGGCGTGGCGATCAAGATGAACGGCAACCACGGCTTCTGCTACCTCGTGGGCCGCCGCATGCGCAAGGGCAGCGTCTTCGGGCAGTGCAAGAACGGCGAGCTCACGTGCTACGCCGACGAAGGCATCCCAGACAAACCCAGACAGGAGGTCGACTGCGTCGCGCCTGAGGCTGGCAACTGCGGCTCGGTGGCTTCGAATGCGACCGTGGGGACGCCAACGCCTGCAGCGACAGCGAACGCGAGCGCCTCGGAGGTCGTGGCCGGCGACGTCGAGTTCACGGAGCGAGCGCGCAGCATCGACGAAGTTAACGATTTGAACCCGAGCGCGCTCGTCTCGGGCAACATCGAGGTCCCAGAGCTCGACGACGACGATGATGATGATGACGCATAGGCCGACAGCTCTAAGCTAAGCCTCACCCATTCACCGGTGCAGTACAGTCCAGGTCAACGCTGTGCGTGAGACCAAAGCCAAGCATTATGTGCCAAGAGTCAAGGCGCTGATCACTGGCGTTGTCGTGATAGCCCCATTGAAAATCCAAATTCTTGTTTGTGTGTTGATTTATGCATCTTCCGACTCCCTTTTGACACCTTTCTACTTCCGCCTTGCTTCTTCACGCTCTTTTCGCAAAATAGCCCAACACACTTGACCTTATCCTGCACAGAGAACTCCAATACTCAACAGCAGGCCACGCTACAGTAAGGAGTGGCAATGCATCTACAGAGATACGTTGATCTCGGCCTGCAGGAACGAGTCGCCCGGGATGCGCGCGAGAATCTTGCTGGACGGGTCCACGGGCGCCGCGTACATCTCGAACGTGACCGGCGCGCTCGTGATCTTGCTCAGGTCCAAGCGGAAAAACGTCCAGCAGCCCACTTCGATCTCGTCCGTCACGAGGTTGCGGTGGCGCAGCTCCATCACCGCGACACAGCCTGCAATTCAACATCGTCACATCAGGAGAAAATGGTTTAGTGTCAGAGTTCACATAGAGACAAGATTGCTCGAGCGACATACATAGAACACGAAGAGCTACACATACCGTCCTTGAGGTGCTCGAGCGGCGTCTGGATGTACCACGTGTTGCCGAACCACCAGTAGTTGCCGCCGGCCTGAATGAGCGACTTTGGTGTGCGCTGCGCCGTCTCGACGACCGCGCCCTTGGCGTCCAGCACGTACAGGTTGAAGTGGGGCGTCTCCATGATCGGGCCTGTCGCGACTGCCACAGCACCAAGGAACACGGACACGTACGTCGAGTCTGAGAGTCGCATCGGGGACTTGAGCAGCGCGCGCGGCTGCACTTCATTGTGGTGGTGGTTGTTGTGGTGATTCGCACCACCGGTTCCGTTGGTCAACGCGGCGGCCTCGGCCGCGGCGTGGGTCGCTGAATCCAGGATCTCCTTCATGTCGTCCTCGGGGGTGATGTCCACGGGACTCAGGTCCTTGTGGTTTCGAATGCTTGAGTCCGCGCCGCGCTTCATGAGCGTCTCGACGAGGTCGTACCGGTTGAGCATCACGGCGTAGTGCAGCGCCGTGTCGCCGTTCACGTCTATGGCGTTCGGGTCGGCGCCGTTCTCGATGAGCCACACGCTGACCTTGGCGGCCTCGAAGCCCTCGTCGTCGTCGTTCTGTACGGCCACATGCAACGGCGTGAAGCCGAGCTTGTTTTTCATGTTAACGTACTCGCGGCGCAGCGACGTGTCGATGCAGATCATGTTCTGGAACGGCGGGCTGGACGTCTTGACGCGCACGCCACGCACTTTACGAATTGCCGCCATCCACTCGTGCACCTCCTCCTCTGTGTCGGCCACGAACGAGAGCATACCTTCCGGGTTCTTGGAGCTCTTGAGCCGCGGCGAGTGGATCTCAAAGCAGTTGTCCACGTGGGAGATACGCTTGATCGTCGCGTCACAGAGCTCGACGATCTTGAGCGGGATGCGCTCCTTGGGCGCCTTGTAGTACGACAGGCAGACCTCGTCGACCATGACGTAGCGCTTGTTCGCCCAGCGGTTGCCGCTCGCCTTGCGCAGGAAACCTTCCTTGTACACTGTAATCTGAAGCGTCGTGGGGAGAACTGGCTGCATGGCGCCTGAGAGCCCTCGTGAGCGACCCTGTGGCGTCGAGGACACGAGCGTGCGGCGGCCAGTGCGGCGTGGCGCGTTCGCATCCCCAGGGGCAGCAACCCCGGGTGCAGTCCCAGGCTGCATCGAGAATGACGACACGCTCGAGCCCGACGACATGCCACGGAATCGTGGGTCCGACGAGGAGGAGGACTGCTGCTGGCCCAATGCGCCATTGTTGAACGACATCTTGGACGGCGAGCGCATCGTCGGCGAGCGGGCCGAGGCGACGCTCACACTCGAGATCGAGCGCATCTTCTCCATGGGCTCGTCTGCAGAGCTGCTCGCGCTACTGGCGCTACGATCGCGCGAGCCACCGTACTCGCTGCCGTGGTCAAAGCCCACGGGGATGGCGTTGCGGTTCGCAATCTTGGCGAGCAGCTTGACCATGTCCACGTGCGCCAGGCGGCACGCGTAGTGCAGCGGCGTGCTCCCGTGGAGGTCCTTGCCGTATACCAGGTCCTCGAGCTGGTGGTTCTCTTCAAGTACGAAGCGCGCCAGGTTCAGGTCGCCGTTCTTCGCGGCCACGTGCACGAGCGACATCATGTCGTTCCAGCGGTCGCGCACGCGCAGCATGCCTGGCACCTCCTGTGCGATGTGGAGCACCTCGGTCAGGTTGAACGAGTAGGCGGCCGCGAAGAGCTCCTTTGTGCGGTTGCGCATGCGCACGCGCGACAAGAAGAGCCGCAGCACGGCGTGCACGCGCGCCATGGCGCGGCGGCGCACTGCGATCGTCTTGTTCGCCTTGCGTTGGCGGAACACGCTCTGCACGAGAATGATGCGCGAACGTGCGCGGTGGTACTTCTTGCGCTGGTTGTAGCCGCGGAACCGTGCCTGGATGCATGTGATGCCGCGGCGGCACTTGATGAACGTCCGGCGGCCAAGGTACTGGCGCACAGCAGACTGCGCCACGACCGTCGCAGCACGAAGCTTGAGATACTTGGTGCGCGCGAGCACCATGCGACTAAAGGCTTCCAGTGTGATGATCTTCTTGCGCGTTTCCTGGTACCGCTTGGACTCGTAGTGGCAGCGCCAGAGCGACTGGAGCACCGCGATCTGCAGCATGCGGCGCTTGAACTGGCGGCGCTTGATCTGCATGCGCCAGAGCGACTGGAGCAGCACGATGCGCTGGCGCTCGTCGGCGTACCGCTGGCGGCAGATGATCATGCGTCCGAAGGCCTCGATGCGCGTCGCCATCTTCTTCTCACGCAGGAACTTGCGGCGCACGAGTGCCCTGCGGATCATTGCCTGCGAGTTGATCGTGGCCTCGCGGCCCTTGAGGTACTCGGTGCGCACCTTGTTGGCACGCACGCGCGCCTGGATCATGATGATGCGCGTGCGTGCGCGTTTGAATCGACAGCGCGCCAGAAATCCGCGGATGATGCGCGAAATCTGTCGCTGCGCCTTATTGCGCATCACAGCGCGAGCGCGGGCCTTCTTACCGAACTTGAGGCGCGCCAGGAAGCCTCGGCCGACAGCGTGCATCACGACCGCGGCCTTTTTCATGTCCTTGTACTTGCGGTGACCACGGTGGCCCTTGTAGCGCGCAGCGATCACGGATGCAGCCTTGCGCATGTCCAGGAATGTCTTGCGCTGCTTGCGCATACGGTGCGCATTCGCAACAATGGACGCTGCGCGCTTCTGCTTGAGGAACCGGTTGCGCGCCAAGTAGCGGCGCACCTGGGCGTTGATCTTGGTCGCGGCCTTTGGAGCATTGCGCAGGAACCAGAGCTGGCGGCGCGCGATCTTGCCGCGCACGCGGGCTTGCACAAACACGGTGGACTTGCGCAGCCGCTGGTACTTGCGACGCTGCACAAACTGACGCGCAAGTGCGTTCAACTTTGTGATGCGGCGGCGCATGCGCTTGAAGTGAAGCTTGGCGAGGTACATGCGCACGCTCGCCTGGATCAGGATCACCTTCTCGCGCATGAGCAGGTACTTCTTGCGCTGCAGCATGCGACGCACGTGCTTCTGGATTTGGATCGCAGCATCTTGCGTGATCTTGCGCGCCTCGTTGTCCAAGATGCGCAGCTGGCTATCGCGCAGGAATACTTTCTTGTGGCCCATCTGCCAGTTCTCGCGGTCAATGAAGCGCAGGATGACCTCGCAGTACTCCTTGTCCGTCATGCTATCGCGCTTCGCCTTGGTCACGTTGATCTTGCGCGTGAGGATCTGGTACTTTTGGTGGAACTCCTCAAAGGACCGGCGCACAGGGAACCCGGACCGGCGGATACGCACGGTCTCCATCACGCCCAGGTAGATGAGCTGGTTGAGGATTAGCGACGCGTTCCAGCCCTGTGGGAAGCGCAGGTTGTTGGGCTTGACGCAGCGCACGAACGACGGCGCCGTGGCCTTGAGCTCGAGCATGAGGTCGGCCATCTGGTCGCGGAACTTGCGGCCGACGGTCATCGTGCCCGTCATCTTGCCACCGGCCTTACGAATCGGCTTGCGCAGTGGGTTGCCAGCACCACCACCGGGCCCACCAGCGCCACCGCCGTTCGCAGCAGCAGCCGCAGCGATGGGGAAGAGTCCGCGCAGGAACTCGCACTTGGACGCGTCCATGAGCGAGATGAGGTCGTTGTGCAGCGAGTCATCGTTCTTCTCGAGGAAGCCCATGACGTGGTACGTCACCTCGCCGGCGTAGTGGTTGATCGTAAACTGGTCCTGGGCGAAGCGTGGCTTGGAGTAGTACTGGATTGCACCTTCGGGCAGCTTGCCCTGCGGCAAGTGGGTCTGGTTGAGCTTCTGGATGAAGTTCTCGTCACTCGCACGGCGTCCGAGCATTGCCTGCTCGTCCAGCAGCGGCAGGATGCCCAGCGGCTTCTTGTCGATGAGGTCGAGACACGGGCCATTGTCCTGGAACTCGAGCCGCGAAAAGTCGATCCCTTCCTCGACGTACACCTCCTGCTCGTAGACGAACACGTGCTGGTTGAACTGCTGCTGCAGCATCTCATTCGTGTAGTTGATGCAGAGCTGCTCGAAACTGTTGAACTGCAAGCTCTCAAAGCCAAAAATGTCGAGAATGCCGATGAACTTGGACGCGCCCGCCATGCCGTTCACGCCGACGCTGCCCCCTGCGTCCTGTGACATCTGTTTGGTCGACTTGTTGATTTGCGACACGAGCCAGTCAAAGATCTTGCTGAATATGTCCTTGGCGAGCCCGTTGCGCGACTTGTTGGCCTCGACGGCCGAGAGCGAGATCTCGGCCACGGACCCTCGTGCGCCGGCCGACATGGTGCGCTTCGTGAGCGCGAACTCGAGCTCCGCGGGGGCCACCATCATGAGCTCGGCGAGGTCGTTCACGGTCTCGGGCTTGGCGATCTGTGCCTCGAGCTTGGCGTTCTCCGTGAACTCCATGTTGCCCAGGTGCAGCACGCAGGCCACGAGCGTGAAGATGGTCTTCTGGATGTCGGGCGCGATGCCGACCGTGCCCATGGCCTCCACGAGCTCCTTGTAATCCTTTTTGTCGTTGATCTCGGGCACCTGGATGCAGTTGCCCTGGTTCAAGTAGTAGTAATCCACCGCGTTCTTGAGCTTGAGCGCCTTCTTTTCGTCGGGCGACATGCCGGCGCAGATCTGGTAGAAGATGTGGTAGTTGCGCTCCGAGTCCGCGCAGCCGACGATGCGGCTCTTCTCGAGCAGGAAGTGGCTCGTCGTGGCGCCCGAGATCGTGCCGTCATCCCGGTAGAAGATCTTGATGAACTTGCCGAAGCGACTGCTGTTGTCGTTGCGGATCGTCTTGGCGTTCCCGAACGCCTCGAGCAACGGGTTACTTTGCAAAACGCACTGCTCGACCGACGACCCGCCCTGCACGCCCTTGTCCGCTGTCTTTGGTCCGCGCTTGCCGATCTCACTGATGTTCGCCAGGTACTATAGAGGAGGGGAAGACGGAGGGGGGGGGGGAGGGGGGGC